>JAHWXV010199139.1:0-17103 GCA_024586415.1 Phrixothrix hirtus | reverse complement strand
GTTGTGCTCTCAGTGTTTTTGTATTCGCTGTAGTGTAAAGACGTTTGTTTCGGATTGTGCACCCCCAAGACATACCACTACGCGCCGCCACTGCCTTTAACCTGTCATTACTACTTGAGTGGCTTAGCAAAATCTATTTTAATAAAATTAATAGCTACAGCGAAGTCAATAATACAAGACATTGTAAATTTTAATAACGTCAACGACATCATAACAGCGATAGAAGTCCGAGTTGCACAGCAGAAACTCACCGCATAATAGGCCGGGTATATGGTGAAAACTTAATGAGTGATGGTGAAGTGCGTGAGTGGAGCAGGAACGTTCAAGAAGGATAAACAGACGTTCATGATGAAGATGGTCAAGGGAGGAAATCAGTGCGTAAAAATCGTAGGTTTACAATGACTAAACTCTCTGTGATGCTTTCTGAAATCTCAAGATCGACTCTCTACAATACAGAGGCCTTTCGTTATCGTAAACTTTGTTTACGTTTGTTGCATGGGTTCAGCCTTAAAATTTTTGAACCGGAGAGAATTTTTTGAAAAAAAAATTGTGGCGTTAAATGAAACTCGAGTTAAATTTGAAAACCGCAGTCTCAACAATGGATGCATATTTACTTCCCACGCGAGCTAAACAAGTTTAAACACACTTTCAGCACCAAAAAGCGTATGCCTACAGTTTTTGTTTTACTAATCGAGTTCTTGGAGCCAGAAAAACAATAAATGCGGAAGGATACTGCGAGACGTCGCGAAATCTACAATCCAAAACAAACGGAGAAGCAATCTCTCTCTAGGCATTGTCTTGCTTTACGACATTGCTCGACTATAGTTACTGCATCAACGCTAAAACTTCTTGTAAGTGTCAAATAGGTGATGTTTGATTACTCATTCTGTAGTCCTGATTTGCTCCCAGTGACTTCATCTCTCCCCGAAATGAAGAAGTAGTTGGGACGACAGCGCCTTCGAACAAATAATGGCATACATATGGTCGAAGCATGACTCGCTACACAGGTGGCAAGCTTCTATAAGAAGGTGTTGCAAAGCTGATGCACTAGTACAACAAATACCTCAACCGTCAAAGCGACTACGTCAAAAAGCAATTTACTTAAGTAACAGTTATAAATAAAATGTTCAACTTTCACTCGAATACTGATTTTTCGGCCTACCGGAAGTGGAAAAACAAATAGCACTCGTGTGTAGGGCGCTCAAATCCTCACATTCGACGATTGAGCCGTTAAAGAGGGGTTCTGTTGCGCTGACCCCTCTATAAATCCACGAAATTTCAAAATTTTCGATTTTTCCCGTTACCGGTGTTCCTTCGTAAGTAAAACCGTGGTAACCTTTTGGGTTTTAGGAAAAATTAATTATGGTACAAATAAATTGGGAGTTAGTTTTTATTGTAATAGAGTGTTAGGAAAAATATCTGAAAACCGGAAATAAAGGTAAAACTTCTTCAAGAAAAGTAAAAAGTTTTTAGGCCGCTGAGTTCTCAATGACGAAATCGATATAAATTTAATAATTTGAAATCCTAGAATCGACTAACCCTGAGAATATCGTGCAAGACATATTATAATTAAAACGTCATGTTACTATGGATTTTTAAATGAGAAAATACTTTTGAATGTCAGTTCAAAGTAGGGCTGAGAGAAAAACTTTGTTTCTTGTTCTTTTCTGATATTTCTGAACCGATACGCTCTTAAAATTTAATTTGGTGTAAATTATGATGATAGAAATCATGTGAAACCAGTGAAAGATGTTGCGGATTGCTCATGTAATCGCTCAACATCTGTGATGTGCTCCAATTGATATTGAGAAATCTGTTCAACTTAATTGATACCACCTGTTGATATACCAAGGGTAACATTCATCATTTAAGTGTATTTTAATGATACATCACAGTTAAAAATAATAATATTAATCTAGTAAGATATCTGATACATTTAACACGAATTGGCTTGGGCAATGAAGTTAA
Source organism: Phrixothrix hirtus (assembly GCA_024586415.1). NCBI lineage: Eukaryota > Metazoa > Arthropoda > Insecta > Coleoptera > Phengodidae > Phrixothrix > Phrixothrix hirtus. The sequence continues at coordinate 15,135 of JAHWXV010199139.1, read as the reverse complement.
TAAGATAGATGGTTTTTGTTTCATTGATATTTATTTTGCTAACTTGTACCAAGCCTATAATTCAATGTTGCGTTAAATAAAAATATGCTTATTATTGATATAATAAGTACTTAATAATATAATAAATGTTTCATAATAATAGGTTCCCAATTTCATTCACCAAAGAAGATAGTTTTAGTGTGCTCCTCAATTAAGCATCATAATAACCTGTTTGTTACTTAAATTAAAGCATTTATTAAAAGTGTGTTAAATAATGAAAATCAAAAATAAATTATAAGTTATAAAAAATAAACTAGAAATTAAATAGACTGTTACCAATGTTTAAATAAATGACTTGCAAAAATTTCACAATACGTACCGTGTTAAAATATATACTATTTTGATTTGAATAAAAAAACGTTGATTCCAATTCTCAATGTAGTTTAATGAAACTTATTTTTGCAGCCAAATTGTTTTTTTTAATTGAAATATAATAATAACAACAATTATTTACTTAATCTAGTTGTACACCTTGTAGTTGTTTATAAAAATATTTGTTTAATAAACAATAAGTACAAAAGACATAAACCTTTAGCCTGGATGCACACGGGTGTGGAAATACGCCACCGTTAGGCGTAAGCTTAAATTGTGCATTCTTATCCCACTATGTATTTTCACGCCTATGTGCACCATGTTTACAATAAATAAATAAATACCATTTCATATTTTTTACTAGATCTTCCTCACTGCTTCCTAATGAAATTTTTTTCATTATTTCTCTTTTCTTAACATTCGAAAAGTGAAACATGAACGTAGCCCTTTCACGCCCTTCGAATAACGCACGGAATCTAATTAACTTTTCAATATTATTTAATGATCGCCCCGAGCTTTCAACTAGTTAAATTGAGGAGAAAGTATTTCCCTTTTTTGTCCAGAACATTTATTAAATTAAAATCAAATAAGTAATGGCCTTTGGAATATATCACCTTGTTACTGCGTTTTAGGCAAAAGTTTTTCGTTTTTTGGTTTTTAAGACTGGTGGATTAACAAGAAGCAGTATACAGGCAGCACCGAAGAAGTTCATTGCGATGTCGATATTCTATAGCTTTGAATTGTATTGTTGATTTTTAAGCATGTTTCCAAATAATGCAATTAGCGGCCATAGAATTAAGAATTAAAATTGATCTAATGAAAATAGCTGATACAAGGCCTTTTAGTGGACACTGATGGTTTATAGTGGGGTATGTTTTGGAAACATCAAATCACGTCAAATCTCTTGTGTGGCAAATACATTACACTGGTAACAATCCAATTGTATAGCAGAGAAATTTATAAGTTTGAAAAGCATCGCGGAAAAATACAGGTACCAACACGAAACACAATAGTGAAACGAATAAGATAGCGGCGAGCAACTGGTTCTGTGCAAAATAAAGATATACTGAGAGTAAGAAAAATAGTGCAAATACCGAAAACGTAGAGCGTGTAAAGACTGCACTGGTATAAAGTCCGGAAAGATCAGTTGGACGGTATGTTTTGAAGTTCAAGATATCAATGCTTATCGAATTTTGTATTATAATCTAAAATTTCACTACTAGCTCTAGTGCGAACAAAGATTAAGTATACAAACCAAAGAACGGAACAACGTTTTAATGTTGGATAAAGCAAACTTTCATATTAACAGGCAGAGTTTTCGGTATTGTTCCGATTCTAATCTAAAAATATGGTATCAAGTAAGCCTTAAAGTAGTTTTTTGGCGTTCCAGGCGTTATGGGAATTATTGGGCATAAGACACACACAATCAACCCTCAACAGTAAATTCCGAGATACACTGATATGCTTACAACAGTTTTTACTGCTGACTTGCATTAATATGGCTTCAAAAAAATGGTACTACAGCGCATACTGCTCAATGCTCTATCATGCGTAATGGGAACATTAGCCGGTCACTGGGCGTTCCTGATGCGTCTGTCTCAGAATTTTTGTAATGGGGATACTTTAAAGAAAAGGTGTTTTGTCGTAATCTACACACCATCGAATATCTAAAACACGATAGACGACAAGAAATTCAAAATACTCTGGACAGAATATTTCAGAGTAGTCTAGGTCATTAAAATAAAAAAGACTTGTCTACATGACATCGTTTTTAAAAAGCAAGAATCTTAAATTTCTTCCTCTGCATATTTCTGTAGTCGGACGGGGAGATTTTGTGCCTCACGGAACGTGGTGACTCAACCCTTTACCCGAAGTGACAGCGGAAAGGAGCATCTGGAACTCACTTGTGCCTGGGAGAATGTGAGTTCTAAATGAGTTCGATGAGATGTCTAGGGCCCAGATCTTAGGGAGGAACGATAGTTACTTTCCACAAGTGGCGGACGTGACATATCTTGTGCAAAAGGACCGACAGTACCTAAAGGACTTGAAAAGTTTGAAAAGCCTCTACCTTTTTTCTGCTTCACGCCAACTAATATGGAGCTATTGGGAGTTTCTGATAAGAAGGAAGCTCCTAGACTATCGATGTATCAAAATTGACATTTTATAAGGCACTGAGCTGGCTTGATTATCCATAGGGGGGGCTCGAAAACCCGGTGACGATATATGCTGCAATAGAAATTTCTGGAACGACCGATGCCGAAATAGGATAGCTCGGGATTGGTGTCAAACTTGGGTTGAACTCGAATTGAGAATTGTTCCGATAGGGGGTGAATGTCCTAACGGAAAGCCTAAACTATGCTATTGTGCTTAAATGATTGTTTTTTCGTTTTGCTAGCCATCCGTCCTCACATCTACGCATAGATATTTCATTTTGGTGTCATTTGAACTGTTTATTCACTCATGATTGCGATAAGGACCTTAAAGTTAACTACTTCTCATTTACAGCACGTGTGATGCAGAAAATCAGTGAAACATTTATGGTGTATCAATTAAACACGTATTCTAGAGAAATGAACAAAGCAGCTACTTTCCTTTTTACTGAATTTGAAGTTTTCCATTTCCATTAAGTATACCAACATGTTATTAAAGCAGCATAAAACTAGTTACATATTTTATAATGCAATTATTCAATCTCACGTCTATCTTAGGTATATAACATACGTCATACTATATAATTTGATTTTAATTTTTTTATGAGCTTTTTACTTGTTAAATAGCAAAATTTACAATCTATGGGTATATTAAAAAATTAACTTTTCGATTTATTAAAAAATTAAATACAAAACAAAGTAATGTGTCTCATTACACTTATTAAAAAAATATTTTACTTGAAATTCTTTGAATCATAGTGTCATGGGGATTTTTGTATAATCTGAAAATAACTCTCTACAGAAAACTGATAACGTATTGCAACATACGTAGGTATTAAGTTGAAGAAAGACATAGTTTGCGGATGGCGTAGTGCAATAATAAATCCTTCACAAGTTATGTTATTGAAGCTTCTATAATTCTTCTATCCCTTCTGGCACACAGACTAAGTCTTCGTCTAGATATCATTGAGAGTGGTTGTAGGCATGAAAAAGTAAAAAGCTGTTACGGTCTTCTTTGTAAAATCTTTTTGGCTGTGAAAGTTTAAAGTGTGCAAATTAAGTGTCGGATGTTGCGGTACCTAATAAAAAATGAAGAAAGTTAGATCGTCGCAAAATATGTCCCCTGGTCCCATGATATTTATGGGATGTTAGAGATTTTAAACTGAGAATTTCAATTAAGCGTTCGTTTACTGGCCAAATTCGATATTAAAGTAGTGCCTCTTTCATTACAACAATTAACATAAAACTATTTAACTTATTCTAGAATCCTAGTTGGGATAAAGACACTATAATGCATTATGAATGCTTTAATGATCAAATATACGAAAATAAAAGCATTGCTAGCGTATTCACGAAGTTAAACGCAATTGAATTTCGAGTTCTCATTAAATTTATGCGTCTAATGAACACTTCTACCCTTTTCAAAAATGAGAAAATTCGAATTGTTATGATAATTTTTAGTTATAAGAGTTTAAATACTTGCAATGGCCAAAGAAAAAAGATTAAATACTTTAAGTGCGATGAATGCACCTATTTTTGACTGCTTTACTTATTTTGTAACATACATTTCTTTATTAATACTGAATCCATGTTTTCTGATTTATCATCGTTAGGATTATAGTGTAAAATGAGTGGCGATACTTTTATAACCATTACTTAATATGACATTTGATGCATAGTTAAATACCATTTACCTATTTCATTGCCCGCCTCTTTTCTCACTGAGCTAATTGGCATTTCATTAATCGCCATAGCAAGCTTTATTCTAATGTCTTAACGCTGTTTCATCTTATTGCAGGTGGCTTTATAAAAACAATAATCTAATATTGCAGTTGATCACTATTTTATTTACCAATCTGTTCAGTTGTCGAATTTTTTGTAAATATAAGCTCCGTAAACATATTTAGTTGGCAGCTCCAAATTTGACATCGCGTAATTTAACAGTCAAATGGATAATGAAATGAAAGCGAAACGGAGTTTATGTTCTACATATATACTCATATCGTAATGACACCAGAAAATCTGTAGCAAGTAACAAACAAGGCAAATGTTACCAACTCTTTCTAGTTAACTCCATTTAGGTGTGGCATGGTATTACTACCATTTGAAGATGAAAACATTGTAGGGCCGATGTTAACAACCTGATGCTGGAATAAGTGTGTATATATAAACTCCGAGATGTTAGAAATGTGTGATTTCAGCAAGGGGTATTGACAGCACACAAAATACGAGAATCAATTAATGTTCTACGGTAAATGCTTCACGGGCGCCTTATTTCTCGCTTTGAAAGCATAGGTTGACCATCGTGTTTACTCGGGTTGTTCTTCTCGATTTTTTTTGTGAGACTGTAGAAATGTGCCCACAAAATCCGTTCGCATAATGTAAAGAATTAAATAGAAGAATTCAGGTATTGCTGCAATTCCACAGGAATCATTGTCCAATTTTGTGTCCCATATACAAAAATAACTTGACTGGAGTGGTGACCATCAATGTAAACGTTAAATAAAATTTCTATCCTTGATGGATAGATAGAACTAATCTTATAATGCGAATAATTGAAAAAATAAATAAGTTATTGTAATTCGAAATGTATTCATAACCTTGCCTCGCTCTGTATAAACATAAATTTACCCGAGACAATTGTAACGAATTTGTTTCGTTCAATATTCTTAGCCAGTAGCTGTCTATTAATTTAATTCAAAATTCCCTGTTTGATATTTACATTTTTGAAAATTGGGATATATTTTTATATTTAAAATTCAAGTTTTGCCTATTGGTTTGATTTTGTGTCATACCTAGCGTACGGGTATTAATTTTTGGTCTCCCGTTCTCGATTGAAATCAAAGGGTTGAATGAATCGCTCCTCCTGAGTACGTAGCTGTGTGGGCTTATTGCTTGAGTCTGTTATAAAATTTAGTGCAATGTTATTAACAACAATTTAAGTTATCAGTGGGGTTAAAAATAGTTTTCCTACGTAATTTAAATGAATATTGAGCTAATTGTTATGATAGATTACATTGATATTCCCTACAACGCAGTAATTTGGGCCAAAGGCGCGATATTTAATTTTACGAACCAGAATCACGGTTACGTCTGATTAAATTTCGTATTATTTTTACGGAAAAGGTCAGTATTCGGCATGCCACTAATTTATAGATAAAGGTAAAGTTTTAATGATTAATTGACACCATGTTTTGTTAACAACGCTTACCAACATGTGCTACCACAATTCGTTGCCTTAATGCCTTAATTTGATCTAGCAATGTTGACTACATATCAATTTATTAAAATTTAAATATTTTTGGTTTAATTAAAAAATATTTTACTAAGGATTTTGGTGTTAATAAATTAACATCTGATTTCACATCTGTTGATAACAATTTATTTGTTTTATTTTGCAATTTAATTTGTTAGCGGCCTTGATTAAAGATAATTCATTATAGTTTTGCAATCGACCTTTTTTTATGAATAATTAATCGTGCTATTTTTTTTACTAAATTGTAGTATTCAACTAACCCCAAATTTTGTATCAATTAATAATTTTTCCCATTTTTGATATAGAATAACGATAATTGTTATTTAATAATTTGTTATTCCCTTGTAGGGGTGTGCAAGGCAACTTTTAAAAATTTTGCTTGCGTTTTGGTAAATTGAATATATGCGAACACTTAGTATCCACGAAGCTTTCATTTCCACTGGGTTTATTTAATTCATTGTACTTCTTTCTAATTTACTTGTAGAAATTTTATTTAGTACCATATACAATTTTCGCTTTCCAAAGAATTCTTTTATTTAGATCCCGCGATTTAAAACAAAATTTAATTAATCGCTGTTTTTAGTGATATTTTTCACTTTTTGCTCTTGCTTAACTAGAGTATATTTTTTTGTTTATTATTTTAAATAACTATTAAATATTACTTAGTGTCATCTTGCTATTGATTACTGTTAATTACGAAATTATATACCTTATAATTTACCAACAACTTATTGTTCAATAAACTTTTATAGTTTTTCTCCGTTAATGTTTTTTTAATTTTTGTCGCATTTTCTAACATTTTATTTTCAGATATACGATGTAAGTTTTCAATGAACCTATGGTTTTTCATTATTTTTTAATTGTGTAAGCTGTTAAAGGCTTTTGCTTTTCTGCTAGCCAAGATGAAGCCTTATCTTTTTGATCAAATGCTTTTTCTCCTTACACGGAACACGTTCATGCAACCTTCTAAATACATTTGATAAATAAATATAAATAGCCGATTTGCCCTGCTAGTTAATTAAACAAAGTATTAATTTCTTTGATTATTACTATAAAACGTAAATTTTCTTGTACTTTAAATAGATTACTGCAGTCGTAGTGCAATTTTCATATGCGTGGTTAGGTAAAAATGAAAAACCAATGTCTACTGTTTTTCACTATAGTCCCTCATATCTACGATAGCATCTCTATACCCGTAAAAAATTGCTTTATTCTTTTTGGGTAAAATAGGCATCAATAGGTCTGTCTTTAACGGCTTCTCACGCAATTCAGATTTCAATATTGTGAACAAGTAGTAACCAGTGAAAGCCAGGCCAGGTTGTAAGGTGTGTAGGATATTTCTTTGAGCTAGCATTTCTTCACGGCAGTATTGGTAATTACATGGGTGTGCAGTAGACGAACACTCTGAACTGCTCTTTCTCTGTGTTTTAGCTTTAATGGCGTCTAGTAAACGACGCAATGTAGCTGCGTAGTTCATCATCTACAGAATCAGTGGTTTCCAGAATAACGGATTCCGCCCGAGGACCGAGGCGAGGATCACCTAATTTGAATAATTTAACTAATGTAAACATTTCTTTGCCCTATCGATATTCTATTTGAAACGTTTTGAAAAATTTGTCGATACGTCTATTTTGAATAAAAGTTAAAATCAATCTACTCGAACGAGACCTGCGCAGTAATGTACGTAACAGATGTCAGGTCACGGGATGGCCGGGGGAGGATTCGGTTTCAACTATTCAGTCAGTGAGTAAGGCTGGAAACTTATCGATTTTACAACGTAGATGCTGTTTCTAGAAGTGTGTTCTGTCACACTGAAAAACATATTTTTACAAACAGTTTATAGAATACCTTCACAGTGGCGTATCAACTTGAGACCCTAAAAGTGGTATAATTGCATTACAAGAGAATTTCTTTGTTTTTCATATTTTTCTAATAGAATATTTATTTTCGAAAATAAAACTACAGTTCACCGACATGGATTTCAATTCGGTATATTAAATAAAAGACACGAATTTTAAAGTTCCGCATTAAGTTATTGCATGGGATTGAATTGTACATTGAGATATTTTTAATAAAAGTAAATGTAAACAGAAAATCTATTCATTCATCTCTCCATTTGTAAAGCAGGATAATAAATTTCAAGTACCTTTTACGAAGTAGATATGTGCATTTACATAGGTGGGTTGTAAAGTATTTATTGCGTATGATATAGAAGAAATATTTATGGCAATCATAACTTTGCTGTTATTTGTCAATTGCTAAACAATTGTTATGTCAGATTGAAATATAGGTATATATACTTTTAGTTATGTTCTACATTAAAAAATGATTAGTACCTATAGAATTACATTGCACAATCTTTTCACTGCAGGTGTGATACGGTACGCCATCTGGATTATAGGACTCGTCAACATTTGTAATATACAAAGCCCCTTAAAATTTTTGCTAGACCGCATTTCTTTCAAAGCTATTTGTATAAATGGTAAACAAATTTAGTTTCAGGAAAATGCAAAGCACATTTTGAGATTTTATTGAATAACTGCAATAGTCATTAATGTACATTATGTACAAAACAAGAATTTAGAGACTTATTTGAGATATAATAAAATAAATATTATTGCCGATGAACCTAGGCAATATTTTGTAGAAAGACGTTATTTTATCGCACTGTAGAGATTTTAGCGATTTTATTTTATATAAATGTAATAAATTTTACACATTGTACATGGCTATATATATGCACAGTAATTATTTTCGGCTACATTGAACATAATTTAATGTCAAGGTAATCATTTATTAATTAATTAATACTGATTGAAATTTTTGTTTTAAAACGTCTCATAAATTAGCGAAAAACAATAATTTTATGTCGGCAAACGGTTCAAGATGGTAGGGTGTAGAGCGGTACTATGTGTATGGCAATAATAATAATCGAAAATGAATGAAAACACAGACAAATGCTGTTGCAAAAACATTGTGCCCAAAATGTTACGAAAAATACACCAAAACTTCAAACAGTATGACTCATTATGATAGAAACCTTGAACAATAAAGAGGGAAGATGGGGAATTGGGTAACTGATAATTGAATCAATTATATTAACATATTTGAACAACTTTGTCATCTCTGCTATTAGCAAATATTTTGATTTCCAAAGAAACCACATTTTATAGTCAAAATGATAAAAAAAAGCTTATTTACAACGATTAACATAACATAATCAAAAAGGTATTTATAAATTTAAAATATTGATATTTATTCGTATTTACTTGCACAGTCGTAGCTAGAAGTGCATTACAGCAACAAATGTGGTAGTTCCGCCGGTCGTATATGCGAATATGCACTTAAAGATGGTAATGCAGTTTTGGCTGACTACATGTCTAGTTTTTAAAATTTTCTAAAGTCATGAATTGCAACTGAAACTTAGAAGAAAATATTTGTTTTATGTGGAAAACAACTTCAATGGCTGAAGAAAAAAATTTTCTACAATAGCTGATAGATTTGTGTATCAATATAAAATGTACACATTATCTAAGACAAGATTTATTCTAAATTGCTTCAAATAAAATAACAAACTTTTACATTAATGGTTAGGAAACTCTCTGAAGTTAACCAAACTAGTACTTAAGCATATGTCGATTGGTTAAATATAATATTCAGAATATTTATAAATAAATAAAAATACAAAGGATTTGGTTAAAAAGAACACTGACTTCCCAATGCAGTCGCTCTTTTGACGAACTTAATAACTATTGAACTCTATGTCTGAACATTATTGATGCCACATTAAAATAAAAATATGAATTCGCACCAAATGTCTAAGAATAACATATAAGTACAGCGTGGCCGTCTCAATAAAAGTATATTTAAAATTTGCAAGGAAAGTTTTAACAAGTCTACCGATGACATCCCTAAGCTAAGATTTTATACTAGGTTTTTATAAATCAGTAAGATTTATGCAAAGTTCATTCAGTGCAAAAATGCGGTGACTAGATCATCGTCAAATTTATTTAGAGAAAGAACAAATTATATTTCATTTGTTACACCTGCGAACGGAGGATGCAACAGTCCGCTCTAAATTCAATAAAATAATTTCTATAAGAATCAGCCTGTGAAATTTACACAGCGTGGGAATTGAATACTGGAAATCTGGTACTACAATATAAAACTTAGTTTTCAAATCTCGCGAAACGCGAAATTTCAAAAGACATTCAATAACTTATTTAAGAAATTTTATTTATCCAAATCTAAATAACGGCGTCTAGTTCGAGTATTCATTTATAAATTATTTTATTTAAAAATTCAGGTAAACTGCAGCTTCACACCTTCAGATAGACAATGTATGTAGTCCCGTAGTATTAGAGTAACTTTTTTGCAACAAATATTTTATTTACCATGAATATAAAATTTAGTTCGTGTAAGGTGATACCTTAACTGTAAATTAAATACTTTTATTATCATTTATTTTAATTAATCTAATTACGTCTTTTATTATTTTATTGTTTTAATTTGTTACGTATTACGTGCAAATGACATCAATTTTAACTCTTGTTTAATAATTAAATTTTAAACCTACATTCTGTATTTGTTCGAGAAAAATAACAAAGCTTGATTTTAACAATAAACACATTAGGTAAAAAGGTAGATAACAGTACTCGTTGTATGGGCCATTTAATCTGCACTCCAAACGAAGTTAGTTGGCCGTTGACCCTAAATAAATAAAGAAATGATTAGACAGCTGCTCGATCAACTAAATAATTGCAAGAATCCAATTATAACGTTGTGACCAACAAACAACATAGAGAAACTCGAACACTGTAAAACGGAAAAAAAATTACAAGACTCAGCGTTTCAGGGTTGGCATGTTTATCTTTGAGCCCACAGAACACTGGTTTGAACCCGGTTGAAGTCGATCGTTTTAGCGGAAAAAAAATTTAAATACATGCATTTCTTTCGGCCAAAGAACGTTGGCAAATTAAAAACTCCTACTTGGGGAGTGCAATGACTATTAATAGAGGGGCGGTACAATTTTTTGATAAATCAAGTTGAATTTGAAATAACAAGTAATAAACTAGCAGTGTCAGAGAGAATTGTTCCTTAGTTAATGAGTTAATTAAACATACATCGAAGAAGTTGGTATATTTTTGTTTTGTTTTTGCGTCTAAGGCTTCGAAATATGGAAATTCCATTTGCTCTCAAGGTTTCAACTATTATGACGAATTCGTGATGCTTACTAGAATTTAGCTGAACTTATAGGTTTTCCAACTCAGTAGAAATTATTGACGTGCCAAACATCATGTTGACACAGTATCTATGATTTAACGTCTTTATCCGAAAAGAGGGTATAGTGTTAATTTTTTTAATATCGCCTAGTTATTATAAAAAAAACATATTTAATATTCTAAGCATTCCATCGAAGCTCACATGCACCATCTAAGAAAAGAGTTCGAAGAATCTGTGCACAGCATTATTGTAATGTCAAGTTTAGCAAGAACAGACAGAAAAATAATATTAATTGAATTGGAATAAAATATTCAAGGCAAAAATTAGTTCTAGTTGAAAAATGTATAGATGCTTTACAGAAACTAATAATGGAGTTTATAGCCTGAAGGTAACTTAAGGCTCCATAGCAAATTTTAAAAAGTAATTGAAACAACATCAATAGATGGTACGTTTACAGAGCTTTTTAAAATATGAATAACACTTAACACTTAAAAAGAAAACATGTTGTAGGGGAGTTCTCTGTAAAGAACATATTTAATTCATACGCACTTTAATATTGGCAGAAGGTTATAGTTTAGAATAAAAATTATCTCATTTTTATGTTCGTACAGTTTGAAGCCATTTTGTAAATAAATATTTACAACATAAAATACTGATAGAAATAGGCAAAATAATAAAAGGAATAAACAAGCAATAAAAGTAAAAATTTAGAAAGTAATTGTAAAAAGCGTAAACTTTTAAGATCCAGATGTTAAACAGAAATATAAGAAAGTTGGAAAAGTGTTTAAAATCATGTAATCACAGAATCGAAAACTGACAAGTAATAAACTAGCAAATATAAGATCGCCTTGAGCTGTATTAATGAGCAACTATTAAAATTGTACAGTTAGTGAACATAAGAACTAATACTGACTATATATGGATTAGGCAAATAACATATTAGGTATCAACGAAATGAAAAATGTAGTGTCATCTTAAAACCTCGGGCTACTCGAAGCAAAACATATAGTGGGGCCGTTGTGAACAGTTTCAATATTGCATCATCTGTGTGATATGTTAATATATAAGCATTATTTTCTAAGTGCGAGGCCCAAAAAGGCCTGAGCGAGGCCAGCAATAGTGTAACAAAGTCTACATACAAATTGTGACATCATAGAAAGAGATGAAAATATTGCCATTCTACATGACATATCCTATGGAGCGTTTTTATGACGCATCATATTTTTTATCATAAATCATAAACTAAGCATCCATGTGAAGAATTTAGAGTACATGTAGTCTTCTTTAATTAACTGGTAATAAATGTTCCGTTAGTAGCTTCAAGGATGTGTAACGTTTCTCGGGAAACATGGTGATAACGTGAAGCGCGAATTCAGAATTGCAACAGTTCACGCGTGTTCTCATTATCGATATAAATTAGTAATACCGAAAGCGTAATTAATAAGACATTTATAAAGATTAGACAAACTTTAAGAGTGAACAAAACCGTGCGGGAGTGACTTTTTTTTGTATAAAATAGATATATCATCAATCATTGATGAATTTACATAATAACAAGAGTAAACGAACCAATAATACCTGTAAAAAGTAGAAATTAATTAAAACAGGTATAGCATAATATTGCGCAATATTTAACTTGACAATAACAGTCCTAATTAAATATAGATTGTTTCGATAACCTGCAAAACTAATAAAGAAACAATCTAAGAAAAATTAATTAAGAATTAATTAATGTAAAGTAATTAATAACAATTACACAATATTGCATCATGTTAGGTAATGTAATATACAACTGTATGACACTGGAGCGTTAGCAAAGCCGATAAACATTAGGCAAAGAAATCGGTAATAATTATGTTCGTAGAAGAAAGAGGGAATAAAGCCAGTTCAATATAAAGAAATGCATTTCCATCGTTAAAGGCAATCTTCGTACAAAACTCGATACAGAGATTTTTACTCCGTGTAAATCGTACCAGATCGATCAATTGTAGTTCAGATGACGTTTTGTCTGTCTTCCGTAGCTGCGAAATCCTGATCGCCGTTCCGGATAAAAATCCATGAGAGTCAGCTTACTATATCTAAGGGAAGTTCCCATTTCTGCGTTCTAAATTCGGATCGAATTACGTTGCTAGGTAGCAAGGTCTATCCGATTCCTAGAGCGTCTGTCAACCTCTGTTATCCTCTCGTTGCTAGGTAACCGAGTACCGTTGGCGTTGTTTATTCCGACCCTGTAAACAAGTGATCCTTGGCCGAACGTAAAGTAGTTGCTAGGTAACAATTCAGGTTCGACAAGCATCGCTGCCTCTCGAGTTATATCGATAGTAGAAACGCAGTTACCCTGATTTGTAGATTCTTATAACCGCCGGACGTCCCGTCGCTTGCAGATACGTTGCTAGGTAGCAACCTGAGAACGACACCTAACGCGCGACGTCTCGTTCTACCGAATGGCAGAGGACACGGGCACCACCAGGCGCCATCCTCTTAAATACTCGTTCTGGCCTTCCGCCACAATATTACGTGCACAACCGCGTTCGCGAGCAATGCAGTTGTGTCAACGAGTCGAGGTTTACTAAAGCTGACACGTTCAAGATTGAAAGGAGAGACCGAAGCTACGAGAGGCGGACCATGCTCCGTTGATATCAGTATGACGTCTTAATATATTAAACCACCGTTTATTTAAGTACGACGATCTGTTCTTTTGCTTTTCTTTACATCAATCAAATTTAAGTTCTAATTAGGCGTTAGATTATTTGTACCTTTGAAATTTCATCTTAATTTTCCTGTTTTATTTTAATAAATTGTTCTGCAAATAATCTCGTTTTCGTTATTACCATTAGTTCATAATTAAATTGAAAAAACAAAACAATTATAAAATAATTGCCATGAATGTTCGTTTCATGACAGAGGTCGAAATTGCGGCAGAACAGTAAATAACGTCAACTAATAAGTAGTTATTCCATAGGAACATCGACCTGAAATCAAGGGAACTGAAACCACAGCATTCACGTAAACCTGGGGAAGACTCTACTGCGAACCTGATCCGCACGACTGATCTATCCTCTGCTAAAATATAAATTCTTTGATTTGTCTGTGCGTCTAAAAAATCATATTGAAACGTCACAGATGAATTTAAATTAAATTAAAATGTATCAATTTTACTTATACCAGTTTAGTAGTATAAGTTGTAGACTAACATAAAAATTTAATTAATTTATATAAATAAATTTGATTTTACATAAATTTAGTTGGAATATTATCCTAAAAGCTATTAATGTGTATGTAAACTGATTTAAAAAGAAAATATTATCTTATGCTGACTAACCACAAACTATAAGTCATTTGTGATAAAGAAATACTGAATGCTGAATTGGTAAGTTTAGGTTACCCAGATTCTCACGGATCTCTCACTAATCTGCATAAACGAGTATCTTGCGATTGCCTAGTATTAAATCTGAACTTAAGTATCTATTTGTTATAAATTTGTTAATTTTCGATAAATTCTATAATTTATTGAAATAGTCACATAGTCATTATGACCTGTCCTTTGTTTAATTTTTACAACAGCCTAAAAGATTGTTTAAACTAGCTTTTTTATATTACCATTAATTTACATTTTATTCTAAAGTATATTGGTGCGGATTAATAATCTTGTTATTGATGGCATCAATAGAACTCAATCTAGTAATTTGAAATAAGTTTTAAATAGTGCAATTAAGTCTTTAAGCTAATTGTAAACTGAAAATGGACAGCAACATTAAAATAATAATAGGGTAGAAGCCTTTACATTTGTTTTCGGATAACGCTCCAAGAGTCACACAAAGCAGGATATCATCACTTTACCAATAGAAATCTCCATAACTCACAATTTTATAATATACCACAAAAACGCTTTAAATTTAAATCAAACATGGAGAAATAAAACAGAATTTCGTAAATAAAAATTTTTAATATAAATAAATTTCGCTAATATAATTAAAATATCATCGAAACTAAATCCAACACTGTAAATAACGTGTGTAAAAGAACTTGTCTTATCAGAGTCACATATGGTTAATAAAACGCATGTCTCAGAATGATTTGCAAAAATGTACATTGTAACTACCAAAAGCAATTTAGTTGTTAAAAGTATGTAGTTAAAATGTCGGGACATCATTT
>JAHWXV010199057.1:0-14335 GCA_024586415.1 Phrixothrix hirtus | reverse complement strand
ATATATATATATATATATATATATATATATATATATATATATATATCCTATATGACAATTAATTAATCAAATGTACTCTTAACCACTACAGTAATAATAAATCCAGTATTTTTGTAATTGATTGATATATTTTGATTTTGTCTGAATTGTAACACTCGTCACCAAGGAATTCGTCATTTGCAAACTCGTAAAACAGGCACTGTAAAATATTTAGTTTGCAGAAATCAAAATTATATTATTCATATTCAGCAATGGTATAAGCAATACATAGTTTTAGTTAGCGACCTATTGGGCGAGTTACAAAGCAAACCATGTCAAATTTTGCAATTTTGTGATTTATCTATTGTTTATTAAGGAAGATAAAACTGTTCCAAAATTAGATCCTTTTAATTACATTAAAAGAATGAATACGCTAGTTCAATGTAAATTTAATTTATATATGTATGTATAAAACTTTAAATATAAATTAAAGGAAATGAAGCCACTGTATAACAGAATTCAATATTTAAAACTAAAATTTATACCTGTAAATAGCTTAGCATTTTTATTGAGGTTAGATCACTCTTACATAAGGTGTATTCTTTTTGTCACTTTGAAGTGAAATAAACTAAGATTTTCAGTAACTTACATAAATGATCTATTCTTTTTGCGACTTACAACTGAGATACAAGTAAAATTCTTATTTAAAGTGAGTCTACTAATCACCAAGCTTTTAAGTAAAATTTAACTGAGATTCGTTTATTGAGGTTAGGTTTTATGTGAATTATAGTGTTCATCACCATCAGAGATTATGTACAATGACTAATAAGTGCTGTAATTCATTTAACGCGGTAATAGATAAAAATAATATAGTAATTAGAAACAAAAATCATGAAATCCTTGTACAACGAATTATGTCTTTCTTTCATAAGAAAATTGTATTCTCTTTAACAAGTAAGGTCTTGGTTAATCTTATCTCACTTCAACTAAGCAACTCACTATGGCAAAAAGAATACACTAATAGAAATACAGAAGTTAGTTCATTATTCATTGGAAACTGCTCATGCTTAACTTAAGAGCAATACAGGTTACTTCATGTTGGTGCTATTAAAACTAAATCCCATCACTGTATATATTTGTTCATAGATCGAATGACCGGTTATTTTAAGCTATGCTGTGTGCCGCTCGTTATAAATATCGTTTGAACTGTGCAAAGTATCAAGAGCCCTACCCTTAACATACAAAGAACTAATCATTGCAAAAATAATTTACATATAAATTATACTCCAACATAAATATTAATAACTGAAATGGCGAAAGATACAAGCACTTTAACGAATATATTTGAAATACCTCCCATTAGTCCGTTTGTAAATGATTACCATAAATTCTTTCCAGAAATTTGTAGGACCTGCTATTTGACAATCAAAGACAGTTTAAGTGCAATTTGTATCAATTCTATTAAATTGCATGAACCGGAAATCAGAATCTTTGACAAATTAACCTTTTGTTGTCCTGAATTGGTAAGTTTATGTTTTATTCAATTTATAATCTATTTTAATTGCTTAGTAATAGGATCTGCGTATTAATTCAAATGCAAACTTATGTGGAAATTGTTTTGAGACTATTGAGACTATGTATGGATTTACTTGTATATTTGGTCAAACTAAAAGTCAACTTGAAGAAAATTTCACTTTTGCATTTCCAACTATACAAAATTATCATTTATTTGAAAACAATGATTTTGCCTGTAAACATGAAATTAAAACAGAAGAAATTGATTTAAATGATGCAGAAAATGACCATTCCATTAAACATACACAAATCCAAATACAGAATTTACAATATAATTCTAAATCTAATGTGGATATTTATACTCGCCAAAAATCTTTCGAATGTTCCCCAGGTAATTATGATAACACTACAACGAGTAATTTGAAGAAAAGTAATTTTCACCTTCATAATGGAGAAAAACCGTTTAAGTGTACTCAATGCGATTATAGTTGTATAAAAAATGCTCATTTGGAAAAACATTTTCACATTTATACTGGAGAAAAACTGTTCAAACGTTCTCAATGTGATTCTAGTTTTACACACAGGAATAACTTGAACAACGATTTGATTATTCATACGAGAGAAAAACCATTCAATTGTTCTGTTTGCAATTATAGTAGCACTAGAAAAAGTCATTTTATAAGCCATTTGCGCATTCATACCATAAAAAAACTATTCAAGTGTTTTCAGTGTGATTATAGTACTTCTACAAAAGGTCATTTGCAAAGCCATATACGCATTCACACTGGACGAAAACCGTTTAAATGCCTTGTATGCAATTATAGTGGCACAACAAAGAGTGATTTGAATAGACACTTGCGTATACATACTGGTGAAAAACCGTTTCAATGTTCTCAATGCGATTCTAGTTTTGTGCAGAAAAGTAACTTGGTAGGCCATTTGCGTATTCATACTGGAGAAAAACCATTTAAGTGTTTTGAGTGCGATTATAGTTGCACTACTAAGAATGGTTTGAAAGTCCATTTGTATACTCATACGGGTGAAAAGCCATTCAAATGTGTTCAGTGTGATTATAGTAGTACTACAATGAGTCCCTTGAAAAACCATTTGCGTATTCACATCGGGGAAAAACCATTCAAGTGTTTTCAGTGTGATTATAGGTGCACCACAAAGCGTGCTTTGAAAAGCCATTTTCGTGTTCATATCGGGGAGCGACCATTCAAGTGTTTTCAGTGTAATTATAGTAGTACCACTAAGAGTGATTTGAATAAACACTTGCGCATCCACACTGGAGAAAAACCGTTCAAATGTTATCAGTGTGCTTATTGTTGCATACACAAGCATACCTTAAAAAAGCATTTTCGCGTTCATACGGGAAAAAAACCATTCAAATGTTCTGTTTGTAATTATAGTACGGCTAGAAAGAGTTTT
Organism: Phrixothrix hirtus; assembly: GCA_024586415.1. Taxonomy (NCBI): domain Eukaryota; kingdom Metazoa; phylum Arthropoda; class Insecta; order Coleoptera; family Phengodidae; genus Phrixothrix; species Phrixothrix hirtus. The sequence goes on along the minus strand of JAHWXV010199057.1, from coordinate 11,410 downwards.
CTGAATAAACATTTGTGCATTCTTCCTTGATTAAAACTGCTCATATGTTTTGTATAGTTGTCTACAAAGCAGTAATTTCAGAAACATTTACGCATTTATTATGAAAACGAACCGTTCAAGTGTTCAATTTGTAGTGAAGCTTTGAAGTCATTCAAAGTTTGCCGCTTGTTTTAAATTTTGTGAATACTATTATAAATATATAAAAATATGGATGTTGGCCATCTATTAGCAAATTAAAGATATAAGCAAGATGAAAAATGACATTATGTATAAATAAATAAATAGCTGTGCGCAATTGTGTTGTAAAATTGCTCTTGAAGAATTTATAATTGTTACTTTGAAAACAATCTAAATAATTTTTAATTCGGTGACAGCTGACACTGTAAATATAAATATAAAATAGATTGATTATGACCTTGGTAACATGTATTTCTATGAAGCGGCAATTTTTAGAATTTTCATTTTTCTAACAACAATTTTAAAGTTAATCAAAAGGACTCACGTGCTAATATCACAAAATATCGTTTGAAAACATTTGTTTAGTCATATTGAAAAGAAACCATTCCTTTAGGATATGCGTATATGATTATAGTAGTATCACAAAGAGTCAGCTGAACAGACATTTACTGAATTATCTTACCAGGAAAAACTTTTTTAATGTCATTCTTATTACATAGTTGTTTTCAAAAATATTATTGAACTGAGATTTGAATAATTACATTCAACCTTATGTGGTTAAAAATAACCCTGTTATCCGAATTTTTAACAGGAAACTATTAAATTTCTTGGATCGGTATGATGTAATTCAAAGAGGTTAAGTTATTACCATACAGCTGGCACCCGAACGATGTTATGTTCAAAATTTTAACAGCGGGTAATATCCTCGGTATTATTACAAAGTTATTTATATCAGTAATTTATGAAATGATTAACCCTTGACAGATGATGTGGAAAAAATCTACTAATATATAACACCCAGGAACAATGTTATTAGGTTGTGGAATTTGATGTTACCTCCTCAGCATTTTGTATTACTAATGTAGTTAAGGAAGAATCATCTTCTGCTTCTTTTTCACTTGTCCAACTATCTTTTTCAAGTAGCTCTAACTGTTAACTTTTATTTTTACCTTTTTTAGGAATTGCATGAATTTTCCTTTCAACCTTTTTCTTCCTACTTTTCTGGGCACCTTTCAATCTTTTTAAAACTTCATTGGTTGTTAAACTTCCTCTCTAGGAGTTGGATGAGGTCGATGTATTTTGGTAGACAAATCTAGAGCAACAGCATTAAATATGGTAAACTTAATAGTTGCCTTTTTAGGCGGTTTTTCTATTGTTGGGGGAATTGGATTTTCTAATGAATTTGATGTTGATGGCTGAGGCAAACACTTTGTGACTTTTTTAGAGTTTTGTATCTTTGTAGATTATTAGGATCACACAAATCCTCTGAAAATCTAGATGAAATAAAATGAAATAATCCGGTAGATTTAAAACCACTAACAATATTATTAGGGATGACTACGTGTTTTAGTGCAATGCCGAGAATTTCTCCAAACGGCTGTCTTGTGAGGCGAATCGATCCAACACCCATTTGACTTGCCATGTTGCACTAACAATTTACCCATTTAGTTTTGACAGGACCAAACACATTTATCTAAGGGTTGGATTCTATGCTTTAAATGATTTGGCAGAGGTAAGAGTTGTATATTATTATTTAAAGCTTCTTCAATAATACGAATGCTCAAATGACTTGAATGCCGATCATAAATAAGAACAGCACTTTGATTAAGTAGGCTATGAGTTGATCTGACTTTTATTACAAATGGAATAAAAGAATCCTCCAGCCAGTTGTTAAATTGAGGCTCCTCCATGCATCCATTTCTTGAAGTGGCATGTTGGGTACCTGGATAACAATTTTCGGAGGTCCATCAAAGTTGAACATCTTTTTGTGCTTTAAATAATACCACTAGTAGAAACACATAAAAGTATGGTGGTCGATTCACATTTAAATCCTCGAGAAAGTCTACATAGTGGTTTCCCTTTTTTACCAATTCCTCGAAGATTATTTGGATCACTACAAAACCCATTTTCATCACAATTAAAGACAAATGGTGCCTTATTGTCCTTCATATTGCGTTAGCAATGCTTTTAGTTTATTATAAAAATCATACACTATAAAATGGATCTCAGGCAGTATTTCTTGATTTCTGTAAATGTTTTGGTTTTTTAATGTTAAGGTTGGATGTCGTTTCATAAAAGCTTGATACCAATCAGTAGTTATACTATACAAGTTCTGGATCAAAACAGTACATAAGCTCACTTTTGATGTTTGGTTGCTATTTTGAGAGTGGGGGTAGTCGGTGTGGGTCATTTTGTGGGAGGAGCCGGTTATTTTATATGAGGGGTGGGATGAGTCGGCCATTTTGTGGACGGATTCGCCCATTTTGCGCAAGATTGAAAAAGTCGGACTTAGCGTGAATGATGTATGATCATAATGTAAGGATGCAACATGTGCATCTTTTTGTGGTAAAGGAGCGAGGGACGGGGGATACAGAGAAAGACAATTAATTATTAGAAATTGAGAAATTAAAAATCGGAATTCGAGAAATGTTGGCTTAAACGGGACGTCCCCATTTCTTATCAATGTAGACAGGAAGCGAGTAGTTGTTTTTATTATAAATGTGATAACTGGAAGCCATATTAGCAGAGTGTATTTGCTGACGTTCTCATTTCTTATGAGACAGGAAATGGAGCGAGATTAAAGTATAATTCACACGCGGAAGCTGACGTTTTCATTTCTTATTAGTGTAGATAGGAAGCATTATCTTTAGTATAGTGTCTTTGCAGACGTTCTCATTTATCAGACAGGAAACGAGTACTTATATTTATTGTTATATGTATAATAAATAGAAGCATTATTAGTAGTGTATTTGCTGACGTGTACACCTCATTTTCTTAATTAAGCTGACATTCATTTCTTATCAGTGTAAACAGAAAATGGAGTGAGATTAGAATTATAATTAACACGCGGAAACTGACGTTCTCATTTCTTATCAGCAGGAAGTAGGTTATTTTAGAGTTATAATTATCATGCGGAAGCATTATTATTAGAGTGTATTTGCTGACGTGCGCACGGCCTTATTTTCTTAATTAATAATATGTGTGAAAATAACTTATATGACATGAATGTTCAAGAAAAAAGTCAAATACGTAGAGCATTGACCCCATTACGGCTAATCGAAAATCACTTGGGGTATCGATATCAATTGACTACATAGGAAAACTAATTCGTGATAATGTGATAGTACTGTCTATTGAAGAATTGCAATATCTTCTAAACGGAGAAGTTTACATACAATATAAATTCTTTAAGTCAGATGAGTCAGCTTCTGTAAGAGGGAAAGGAGAAGGAGGCGGACTACTTGATAATGGTAATTTTATGCTTGATGAATATTTAAACAGTAATCTTATTATCGGTTATAACTTTGAATTTGAGTTCGATACACGATCCTTCACAAAAAGTCTAATAATTAGACATCAGTACAACTACACTCATTTTGGTGAAAGTGATGCAAGCGAATTGTTCGCATTAAAATATATCATTAACTGCAAGATAAAATCATTGAACGAATTGAATTTATACAATTATATCAATAATAGTATTATTACTAATTTCTTTAATACCATTACAAAAGAACGTGAACATTTTGGATTATGAAGATCGCTTCATTACGTTTATTCGAAACTATTTAAACAAGACCGAATTATCGCAGTTAAATTTCGCCATCTTTACTATATTAAAGTATAATAAAAGTTTGATTTTACAACTTTTTAACAATTACCTCATTCGCAGTTGCCAAAATAGTAATAACAATAATGACATCTAATAGATATAACAATAATAATGTACAATTAACTAGACGTAAGAATAATAATTTTGTAAGAATGCAGCGGGAGCTACAGTTAAATATAAATATATTTTTAGAGAAACTAAGATGTCTTAAGCATAGGATAGTAACGTATGATTTTTGTAACAAATTTGATAATTGTTTAAATATGAATCTTGATCACAGGATAATAATTCACACAGCTGTGTCCCGAACAAAAACCCTGACAAGATTTTTATCCAAGCAAAGTGGTATGTCATATCTGCATCCACACCATCAAAACTACCACCCTCATATTCTTTGCACAATCAAGTTCACATGCTTATCCAATTTATTTTGGTAAGATACGATGGAAGAACAATGAAACGTTTTTTTTCTCTTTTCTTCAACATATAAACATTAATAGATACTTGATTTTGTCGTTTAAATTGCGGAATATTTTAGTCATCGAGAAAGTAATATTTTTTAAGTTTAAGATGGATTTCGGATTAGGGAATGATAATGATGTACGATCGCTGTGCGCGTTTGTCGGATGAAGCACTGATTGTACCTATCCACATAAAGCACATCCCGTCGACACTTTTTACATTAACGCAATCATACTTTTTAATTTGAGGTAACAGTTCAGCATAAGGTGATCCATTTTGAGGAAAGCGCCCAACCGTTGATACGTTCTTGAAGGTCCTCCAATTCGACAAGAATAACATCCTGAATGTTTTCCATGAATCATTTCCCTAAAGTAGTATATTTTGACAGATTCACCAACCATCCCGTCCACTTCGATTTTGTTTTCTTCCTTATGGGATTTTTCTATTGTATTCCCTCTTCCATACTTCTTTATTCCCTCGCCTATCTACTCATGTGATCAACCGATCCACTAACCTTGCTGTTCACGTCGATTTTGTTTTTTCCATTATGGGATTTTTATATGCATTCTCTCCTCCATACTTCTGTATCCATCCACTATCTACTCATGTGATCAGCCGACTAACCAACCATCCCGTCCACATCGATTTTGCCTTTTCCTTATGAGACTTCTATATTGCATTCCCCCTACATGCTACTTCATTCCTCCCATCTATCTACTCTTATTGGTCGGTTTAATTAAATCCCTCATGGTACGCGTCAATTCAAATCCATTTTGGGTTACTAAACTTAAGTTAGTAAATAGAAACTTTTTTTAAGTTATCAAGATAATAAGGGCGCCAAATTAAAATATCAAATCGATTGGTAGCGCCATCTATCGGTTATTAGGGGAAACTTAATTTAACGATATCTATTGGTAGAGTGAGAAGCTTAAGTTGGCGACACCTATTGGTGTGTTTGATAAACAAGATGATGTACGAAATAGATATTTACTTACTAATAATACAAAGAAGGTTTTATTAATTCTAATTAATATCCATAACTTATGGTATATCCTTATGTCCCTAAGCTAAAGTATAAGTAGAGTCTTGAATAATGTATCCCTTATCGTCAAAGTACGACAAGGCAACCTTATTTACTAGTTCGGTGTATACCGTGTGCAAGTTGCTTCTAAATAAATTAAAATTTTTACTAATTGTATGACCTTCCGTTTCAGCGGCTACCCTATAATCGTTCAGCGAGACACTTAGAGATGTGATGCGGAACACCTTTTGATCTCGGTGTAAGCTCACCCTCGCAATTAACTATGTAAGCTTTAAATCCCGTGCCTACAAATTCTCAAAGCAATTTTCCTCCGTATTTGTCTTTGAATTTACGAATGACACTCTTTGTTAAAGAAACATTGTTTATTATTTACTTTATAATTGGACGTGTCAAATTGGTTTGATATCGTAAAAGTTTTCTGTTGTAATATTTAATATCAGAAAAGCGGTGTCTGTATAAAGGAGCGTTGCTTTATCACCACATTCCTTTTTAATTGCATCATAATAAAAGTCGTACATGATTAATTTTGAAATGTCTAACATACAAAATCCTATACAGATGGACTTATATCCTAGTTTTAATTTTTGCATTTGTATGCGTTAAACGGTACGTCTAACTTACAGGTAGGACAAAATATATCTATTATAAAACAAATAGGTTAGATTACAAAAGAAATTATTTATATTACTTAGTCTTGGACGTTCTAGATAATTCGTATAAATATTGAATTAAATTTCTAGGCTCTACGAGAAAGAAGAAAAGGATAGCTATAGTTCAAAATTTTACAAAGATTCTTTACTTAAAATCAGTAACTTTTCTTTTCTTAGAAGGTGATGAAGTCTCACCATCATCAATAACCACATTTTTCCTTTTATTTACACAACTTTCTCTAACGTGTCTATTTAAATTGTATTTTTGATATAAAATCTTGTTGAAATTTATATACGGGAACATCTTGAGTTATGTGCTACAACTGATTAAATCGAAGGTTTGTATAGTATGGGCCAAGGTGAAAACTACTTTCAAAATCGAGGATGTTTGGTGAGGAATCTGGTATAAATGACCGACGTTTTAGAACAGTGGACAATGTGTTTCCAGAGCTGCTTCATCTAACTGCTAAGTAAGCAATAATGATATTTATTTTATTTATTAATTAAAATATGATTTTTATAAAAACTATATTCGTTATTTAAATAAAATGTTAAAAATATTTTCATAGAGGATGCGTTTCATAAAGGTTAATTTATCTTCAGTTGTATCGAGAAGAAATGCCCCCGATTCCGCCGGACTTGACCTATATACATATTTTGATGTTATGATATCTACGAGATCTCGTGTTCTTGTTCCGATTGGAATTGCGATAAAGCTTTCGCCATTATCTTATGGTCGCAAAGAATCCCGTTCCGGTCTTTCCGTTGTATTCGGTATTGAAGTTGGATGTTACATTAACACTTTGTAAATTGCTTTTAAATGGTTGTTTTTCTATTAAAGCTGGAGTTATCGATGAAGATTATGTGGGCAAAATAAAGGTTTTCCTTTACAATCATTCCAACTCCGATGTTATATTGACGTTAGAAATCCGCTATTGCTCAGCTAATTGGGCAGTCCATAATTTGCACCAGCCTTGAACAGGTTACTTACTTACCAAACACTATCCGAGGATAGATAGCCGAAAACGTTAAAAGAACTTTGTTATAGTAGACTGTGTAAGGGTTTTTACCTATTGAATTATCAATGCAATTTTCCGTAAGTTTATTTCGAGAATTTTACGATGGATGGTAATCGTATATTGTACAGGAACTAAATGTATCTATCACAAGAAATCTGAGATGGTTTAAAAACATATTACAAGCCTATTATTCCTTTAAAAAATATGTCACTTCCTCTCCGTTATATGCTTAAACAATATATAGGGTACCCCTTTCACTTTGGAAAGAATAACTTGATAGAGTATCATGCTCTCTCCTATCAAGAAATTTACGATAACAGAAGATTTCAATTTTAAAAGGATAGGTCAAACTTATATAACAAGAAGTTTCGTTACAATATGTAGCGCAACGGGGGCATTAATATTGAATGCTCACTTATCGTAGACGTTTATTAAAATGGAAGGAAACTGGTGTCCCGACTGTCTATTTCGACCTTTATTTTATTTAAAACAAATTACGCCTTATAATAATAATAATTATGGATTAAGAGCAGTAGTAGCTTGATGATTCCTAGCACTATTTTTCAATAATTTAACTGCACACTATAATAAATCTCTTATCGATTAGTTGCAGTAATAAGGTTAATACGTATTTAATCCAATAATGAATTTATTAGGCTTTTAGATAACCTAAACCTATTATAAAATTCAGTAAAAAAATAAAGTAAGTAATCTCTAGTAGGGATGTGAAAGATCGCGCACTTTGTGTTTACTGAACACTCAGTGAGTGTATCGAGGGCTGAAGCTCGTTACTTATTAAAAGAAACTAGAAGGAGAATCGAATAACGTTCTGAAGGAGCGAAAGTAAGGTAAATTTTGAAAATTACTCATGTATTCCTGTAAGAAAACGATTTATGTCTAAAAGAATAAAAAAAATTTCGGAAGTAACAAGATAAATGATTTATTTAGACAAAATGTGTAAAAGTTGAAGTTGAAATTCATAAATTTAACGGTTTAAGTTATAATCAATTTAAATATAAAGCTTAAGAACAAATAAAAATAACATTAACATATGAAAATCGTAGATAGTAATATCTGTTTATATTGAAAGTTAAAACAGTAAGTGTAACAAAATTAATTATCTTAATTACTTGTGAGTCGTATAATTTAATGATTAAAAGACAGTTGGATGAGCTCAACTAACGGTAATGTGCATCATGCGCAAATGAATTAAGAAAACTACTTAGCAACAAGTAATTCTACCAATAATCTATAAAGTAAATCAAAAATGGATGTTTAGTTTAGGTGAAGCATTAGAAAAATATTAAATTGAAATGAAAATATCATAACCTGTCAAAAATGCTTAATTATAAGTACAAGAAAATTCACAGTAACTAGATCATCTGAATATGAATTTTTTTATAAATAATAAATTTAGCTTAACATTGATAAAGTTGTTCAAGAAAATCTCGACAAATAAGATATCTGTTGGTAAAAAAAGTTTCTTGTAACTCAAACAAGTAGGATATTAAGTAGGAAGCATCTATCATTAATTAGGTGTAAAACTAATTGTTTCGGCAAAATAATCGCAGAGGCTACTGTAAGAAGTGAATAACATGTATCTTGTTAAATAACTATTATTTTAAGAAACGAATCGATCGTTATATTGATTAAATAAAGATAATCAGAAAAGTAAAATTATAACCTGGCATTGGTCATTTCAGATACATGTCCAAGGTCGCAATTGACCGTACGAAGGTGTTCTCTCATGGACAGGCTCGACGAGTAATTAGAAGCTTGTCAACAGGCTGGAGGTGATGACATTCCTATCTGGACCTGGGGTTAAATTGTTGTCCATATAGTGTGCCAAAACATATCGTTATAACTAAGGAAATTCCAGAGTAATTCCTTAGAGAATATTAAAAAAAGCGCGGGTGAACATTACTTGACTCGTTGCTGCTTACTAATTATAGAAATAACAAACATTAGACATCGTCACAGGTGTATTTTTAATTAACTTACTCTGTGGAAGCGGAACGCTAAGTAAAGGATAGAACGTTTAATTGTTAACAAATCGCATTCGTTCACATACAAGAATGAATACATTTGGTTTGCAAAAATGTGCTGTCAAGCGATAAGAACTCGAAGCACGTTTTTGTTAGCGCGGCCTCTTAGAAGATTTCGAACAAATAAATACGTAATTTTGTAACCCCTTTACTTTCCAGCGGCGTATCCCTTGTTTGTAAAAATTAAATAACTTGAAATGAAATTAAATAAAACTGATATGTAAATATTATAATAAATTAGAGAAATATTAAGGCTTGTGTTCTCTAAGGTTGTCACGGTCTCGCCCTGACATTTCAATACTTAATTCTATTTTGCTTAAATTTATTTGTGTACGCTCTGTATATAACTTTTGGATAGACTTAAGTAATAATTATGTAAGGAATTTCTGGTATTAAATAACCAATATTCGCTTTCGTTTGGGGTTACATTTATTTATTCTAGTGAATAATAATTCTTTCAGTTATTTTAATATTTATAATTGGTTGTTTCTAATTAATGTAAATAGTTTAGAGGATTTCTTTCATGTAATTCATTCTCCCCGTGAGGTATTGCATCTGACGTAAATATTTCAAACTAAAATTCGTTTTAAAAGTTTAAATTCAATAGAATACAATTTCTTATCTACTACTTTGCGCTGTTTTTGGGTGTGTCGCCTTGAATTAATACATTTGATGTTTTTTTATCGACGGCTAGACGCACGATTTTACGAGCTATCCTAACATGATTACATTTCAATAATAAGAAATGCCTGCTAAATGTGCAACTTCTTTAGATTATAAATTCTCTTGCAACACAATTTAACTTTAAGTACATGTTTTGATGTTGAATGTAATTATTTTTATAGTAACTAATAAATTTGTGACTTCCGGTATTTTTAGTTTTTAAAAACTCTTTCATCCGATAAGAAAAGTTAATTGGCGCAGCCGGTAGGAACCGCGAAAGGGCTACAGCTACACTTTTCCGACGTTGCAAAGGTTCATATCTCAAATTCAACTTGATAAATCCGAGTTTCTTCACAAATCGGTCAAATATTTAGGACACATCATTACATCTAACTGAATCAAACCAGACCCCTCAAAAATCGACGCTACAAAGAAATTCCCAAGACAAAAACCGAAATTAAAAGTTACCTAGGGCTTTTACTATTGAAAATTTATTAAAGATTTTTCCCGAATTACAAAACCTATGACACTGTTTTAATAAAGATAGCAACGTACAATATTCCCCTGCTTTTGTCAACTTCTTTAACCACACCAAGACCTTACTGATGAATGAACCGATCTTACAATATCCTGACTTTTCCAAACCATTTGAACTTACGACAGACGCTTCTAAATTTGACATCGGCGCGGTACTTGTCACAGGCTGAATTGACAATAACGCATGTGGCAGAAATCACGAGTGTTTACCCACGGCCGGCAAAGCTTCATCGGAGCGAAGCGAGGTCCATCGGTACTTGCGAGGCTAAACACTGTAGAAATAATAAGGCTAAATCAGTAAAAGGTGGGCGCCCCTGTTCTCAAGACAAACTGCAAACAAGCGATGTCTGGAAACACCCTATATATCACGATATTAATGACCTATCTTCAAGCGGAGACAGACGTTATAACGGTACTGCAGATGCTGGATTAATACTGAAAGAAATGTTCTAATGCTAAAGATGCTCATTAAATTATGATCACACTGTATATAAAATCCAAGAAATAATGCATGTGAATAAAGATAAGACGAACGCTAAGTACAACGGAACACCGATAAAACAGCGGAACTTTTACAGCTTTTATCTATTTTAGAAATTCAATCATAATTAAAATAGCATTATGTTGATAACAGACTTCTAAAACGGCGCTTCAAGGCCAACTCTCGGCCAATCCGATGTCGGCAATGCGTACCAATTCGAGGTTAATACTCTAGAGGTTCGAAGATGCATGGGCCTGCCGTTCGAGGATGTCCGCTCAGCATCTTAAGGCGAATATCTGAAGACGTAAGGCGCACCACTCCGATAAAAAGACAAGACCCGAGCAGGTAGCGGCTCTAATAAATGTTCAAAGTTACTAGAAATTAATATGCAGGGTGCTCTTTTATATTTAGGGAAAATCAGGCCGCCAATTTAATAGTTAGCATCTTATTTCGAATTCCGAGAGAGTCTAAAGACACCTTCAGCTATTTTAAATTAGTCGCGTTCTTTAAATTAGGTCGAGATAAAACGCTTTAATTATTTAACAATTATGTAAAACATATGCAGGATGACGTCACACACACAATTTGAAAAAGAAGCAAAAAGGCTTTTTGTTGTATAATACTAGTTTTAGCAAAAATAAAGAAACGCTTTAATAATGCCGCAGGAAATTGGTAACCATACACACACATCTTCGTTAATTAGAATGTTTTTACTAAATTA
>JAHWXV010199052.1:0-14553 GCA_024586415.1 Phrixothrix hirtus | reverse complement strand
TTTGGACGAATTTTTGATAGGCAATATTTGTCTATAACTTTTAAAGATAAGTTCTATTTTCTACATAGAAAACAATATATATTTTCTCGAGGAAATCTTTCTTTAACTGAACAATATTTAGAATCTGACGCTATTTGGGAAGCCGTTTTAACTTAAGAAAAATCTTCTTTTGAAAAGATAAGTGGCATTTCATTGTTCTTTAATACTATATGGCGGTCGGATTAAGATTTGTTTTGCCGCAAAGCCGATTTTCTGGTTGGCCGTTTAGGTTCAGTCTCTGTTAAATCCGGGTTAAATTCAATGATCTGTGACAAAAGGTGTTTCAGATTAGGTGTTCTCAAACTAGGTTGCCGACCTGATTTTGAAAGGTAATGTAGATTTTCTGACAGCGTTAGGATACTCGACAGAAATAAAGAACGTAATTGGCAGATTATGGCTTAATTGAAATAAATCAATTGCCTTTACCTATAAACTAAAGTAAACTCGATTCAAATCTTAATATACTTCGAACAGCTTTGCTCGTGTTAGTCAAGAAAATGGTTAATTTTTGATAAATTTGGCGCGACTTTGTAACCTAGTGGTTTCAATGATTTATTTAATATTACGAACTTTGATAAATTGATATGATTGCTACTTTATACCACGTTTGCTGTATACTAAATTTTTCTTAGAACATTTCATTTAGTATTAACAATTTCAAGTTAAAACTATTTTCCAATTTTACGTTTTCTAGTAACGACTACTGGTCTTTCTATTTGTAACTGAATTTTTATTACTATAAATTTAACATAATTTGAATTAAAAGCAACTTTTACTAGCGAAAGGCCTTAGTAGTAATCTACTCATCAAGGGAAATAGATTCCAAAAGTTTATGCCCGAGCGAACATTGCGAGCGAGAGTATAATATTAGCAACAGGAAAATAGTTTTGCTCCAGCTATGCATACAGAAATTATTATATCAACTGAATTAAGCTGTAACATATGTTTTAAATAAATTCTTGGTAGTTGTTGCTATGCTTGTGCTATAACAATGTTTCTGCTGGCAAAAACAAAATATTTACCAAGTTGGTATATTTAGGAAACTCAGTTTATATACAGTCTGCACAAAAAATGCCGCAGGAAAAAATGAACAAAGTTAAAAAGCATGCTCCTGAAGTCAATTTAAGTAGATAATATCCTACAAACGTGGTCCAATTCGAAACATCTGTTTAGTATAGACTTTCAAAACTTCTAGTAATTTTTTGTCAGTTTAAAACAGAAAGTTGTATCTGATAAACAAATATTAAGAGCAAAACACGAATATCATACTCATTATAAAAATAGTCTCCTTCATTATTAATACATGTTAAAGTGTGATCTAAAATAGATCGAATAGTCGCACGAATAATATTTAGCATATTCCTTATCCGTTCACATGTGTCATAGATACATCTCTGTTAATAATTTTATGCTGGTACACTAAAGATTTCATATTTCCACAGATAATAATCTAATGGTTTAAGATTCGTGATCATGTGGTTCTCCACGCCCAATTCACCTATTGGGATATGTTTGATTATATATTTTCTTGTTTCGGACGAGAATAAGGTGGAACCCAATTACGTTGTACCAAAAGCTGAATTTATTGTTAATTGCCATAGCAATCTACCTTACTTAGTGTTAATACAATCTAGTCATTCACAAACTTTAAATTGATGCATTTGGATAACCGTCTCAAATTAGACTTATGTTTATATGACTTTTTTGACTTAAATTTTCCTCAGAAACGTGTAGCTATTATATAGCGAAACTAGCCGTCATGTAGATGGTATATTTAAAAGTCAGTAATCTTAAAGATTGCGGAAGTTGATGAGAAAATCCAAGTTTTACATTAGCTCGTAGTCAGCCTGTCAGCAGCAATTGGAGAGGTGCGCAATCGTCTGCTGAAATCATTATAAATGTTAAAATTGAGCAGCGCATTCATCTTAAATTTCTTATAAAATTGAAGATTTCGCTGAGAAAACACCTAAGCAAGAAGAAACCCGAGTTGCATAAGAAGAACGCGTGAATTGTTTATCGCAATAGTGCTCTGTTCGAAAATTAAATTGGTTACATATTTTCTTGTTTCGGACTAGAATGAGATGGAACCCCATCACGTTGTATCGAAAGCTGAATTTATTGTCAGTTGCCATAAAAATCTACGTTACCTAGTGTTAATACAATTGGGCCATTTACAAACTTTAAATTGATATAGTTGGATAACCTTTTATGATTTAAATTTGTCTCAGAAACGTGCTTCCCAAGTTTGGCGATTTTTTATAATTCAACAGTATAACAAAAAATAAATTATAACTAACTAAGTGTGCAAAAAACAAAAGATAACATATACTGCAGTAATTAAACAATCTATGTCGTGACATTATAGCTAAAAATGTAATACTTTCATATCTTTATCTTTACATTCGTATCACATATTGTTATTACACGCATGGTTCTTGTGCATAGTAGTATTACTTTTATAGAAAATAGACAATAGGTGCGTTTTATATTAGTAAGCATCGTTGATTCCTTTGTTTTACGTAATCTATATTATATAGCTTATTATCAAAAAAATACAATAGAATAGTGTAGTGTAGTTGCACTGCTCTACTTAATTTACAGTACTGTTTCAAATTTAAAGAATGAATCGCTTATCGAAATCCTATAAATATTAAATAGAAGTAAACAAACGAAACAGATAATATTTTAGTTATCTATTTTACAATGGCCATCGATAATGTTTTAATTAAAGCACGGACTAATAAATACTCCTGTTAATCATCGGAATAACAACTAATACTTTTAAAAATGTGAAATATTGGCGCCATCAGTTTTTAAAACTTAAAGACGTATAGCTATTAAACAACGAGACTGGTGCAAAAGTGTAGTTTATTATTATAATCCTCCAACTTCGCCGTTATCCCTTTCAACACATGCCCCTCTCTGTCTATATATCGTTAATAACGAATTTCCATTGCTGGAAATAATATCATCATATGTTAACGTTTTTAGTAGTGCCGCCATTTGCTTCTTTACCTCGTCAATAGTCTGAAAATTAGTTACATTTAATGCAGACTTTAATTATGAAATAGGTCGAAGTCGCAGGCGAGTAAAGCGGTTGACTCAGCACTAGAACACTCTTATCGGCCAGAAACGGATTGCCGAAGCTTTTGTTCTTCCAGAAATCGGGCGTCTTCTTCTTTACTCCGGTGGTACCAGTCAGCTATGACTACATTATTGATATTGAAGAAATCAATCAGCACTGTTTTTCCTTTTGACTTGCTAATTCTTGCCTTCTACATCTCGATAACGTGGGAATTTTTCAATCCATCGGTTGCTTTTTTGTCATCATCTCTTCCAACAAGTTAGGTTCCGCTGCGACTTGTTTCAACTTGATGCAAATATCTTTCCTGATATCGTCTGCGCCTGGCTAAGGTTTCGGCTGGCCATTTTGGCATATATTTTACGCATATTCGATTGATTACGTAAAACTTTATCATAAAGTCTCTTTATCATATCTTTTGTCATCCGAATATCATTAATTTTTGTTACGCTTTGCTTCAATATTATTTCATCCCTTGACAAATCATTTGCGCAGTTGCAGCAGTTTGAAATACTAATTCGGCGATTTCGTTCATATTACAAGAAATTTGTGATCAACAAAGTGCTAAATTTGTAATATTAGCCATGATTCTCGCAATATAATTGCGTACCTGGCCTTTCAACAGCTGTTCACAGATTAGTAGAGCAACGACAAAGAGCTAATTTCGGTTTGTTTCTTCTGATTTCAGAAACTTCAAAGTTACTTCCCCTGCATGCGCTTCACTCTCCTATAAATATGCGATCTACAGAGCGCCTAGTCTCGTTATTTAATGGCCACTTTATACTTTATAATAATGAACAAATTTCCTACTAAATACTAGTACATGTGTTCAAAAAAATGTAATATTAAATATTTACTGAGAATTCTAACTGAAAGTACATTACCTATATAAAACTAAGTTAACAAGCTGCAAGAAAACCTTTGCCGACAAATAATTCTTATTAAATTGAATTATTTGCAAATTAAATTCACCGTCGACCCTTTGGAGCCTGACCTGTCCTTAGTCGTTAACGTTTGACATGTGTACAATATATTGACTCAAGTTTGAAGTTGTGAAGTACATTTGAATTTTCCAAGTAAGCTCTTTCAATATTTTTGATTTATATTGCTAATTAAAATTAACTGACAAACAAACCAAAAGTAAAAATGAATTTCCATGAGGCAAAAATGTAATGCTAGACAAATAAATTCACAAGTTACAAATTTGCGTTAATAAAATTTAAATGATGCAGTTGTAAATTAGTTCAGTATAGTAAAATTTCTTGTTATCGCCCAATAAATATACATAGGCGGATCCTTGTGTGGACGTTATCAATCAAAAGAAACAATTTAACGTGAGTTTACTAACTCAGATATACGTAATTACAGTAAGAAAACGACAGTGACGTTGAATTTAATTTCGCATAGCATATATTAGTGCTAGAGATATTGGCTGAGCAGCTTCATAGAAAGAATATTACCATCATGATAGTTAAAGATACGTCAAAAGCTAAGTACGCAAAACACCTTTAGTTGTTGAAGTTCATGTTTGAGTAGTTAAAGACAGAAAAACTAATCCCCCAAAAAATTATAAAGTTAGCAAACGAAGAAATTAATTATCAGCATTAAAATACAAAATAAAGACCAACCAAACACAAATGGCGACGTAAAAGCAAGGTAAAAATTTCAAGCAGCTGGAAATTTAAATCCACAGTTATATATAAAGAAATAGATGTGGAACAATTAGGACCTAAAAAATTAAAATTGAAAACGCGTCTCAGCAGAGAAATGTATAAATATGAAATCTAACCGTGGAAGTTATCTTCAATGTCCCTAAGCGCAAATTTTCCAAATAAGACAGCGTTTTCGTATCCGCAAAATCAAAAGCGCAGTATCGTATCTACGATAATTCATACAAAAACTAAGATAACGAATTACAATAAACATTAAAGTGTTTGTAAGAGAAATTTATGTGTAAAAGTGAAAAAATATATACGTATTTAAAGATAATATACACAATATAAATTTGTGCAAATTTCATTTGGATGAAGGAGTTTCAAGTTTTCTTATCATATCTCGTCAAAATAATTATTTTTCCCCTAATAACTTCCGAGTGTAATGCGAATTTCTTTTCTGAAAGAAAATTGTTCATATTTTGGAGCAATTAATAGCCCAATCGGGCCAAATCTGGATAATATTAAGGACAGGGAACAATTTCGCTGCATAATTCCAATAGTTTTGCAGCAGCAATCAAAGATAAATAAACCAGAACATTGTACTGATGGAAAAGAACACTTTTTTTGCTAAATGTGAGCAATAAGATGCATAGTGCTTACCGGACATTGTTTTGCACTATTCCACGTAAGCAGGCAAGGGTTCCAAAGACAATGTCCATGACCGCTTTCTTTAGACCAGATTCACCTAAGCAATGTTTTTGCTGTTCTTTACTTTTTACGAAAAAAAATGTACTCCAATATCTCACCCCCTCCCCAGTTTTAATGAATTTGGACACGTTGTAGATAATTAAAATCTAAAAGACCTGTATTTTTTATATCGGCGGTAATTCGGTTTTAGGAAGTAAAATCTTTTTTAAATTTAGGCCAGTTTCACAAATAAGTTATACGATTTGAATGGAACAAATGCCAAAATGTTTATCTTCGTACGAAACGAAAATATAATTTTTTGGATACTCGTATCTTATTTTGAAGGTAAAAACCATTCTTTTCTAGGGCCCGTGTTTACCTCCTAAAACCAAATTACTCCCGATATAAAAAATATGGGTCTCTTAGATTTTAATTGTCTACAATAGATCTAAATTTCATCAAAATTGGAGACGCACCTGAGAAATCTTCCTTGCAAAGGCGATAAACAAAATTATGACACTATTCACCATCAAATCGATGGGGTCTGTATTGCTGAATCTTGCGAATACTTGTGGAAAATCCGGCAGCACAGATTCCTGTAAAAGACTACTACAGACTCCAGCCATAGTACAACTGATTCATTCCTTTCTAAATATATGAACATTGTAAATAAAAATTAACGACACAAGTTCGATTTCGCTGCCGAATTGAGCCGCGGTTTGTAATAGATCACCTCTGCTACCTATTCTGCTTAACTTATACCTCAAAGATCTATCAAAGACTACAAATACATACGTTCCTTTATATATTGCGGACACCGTAATCCTAGAAACTATTACGGACATACGAAGGATTCGTTACAGAACCAGTTAAATATTATCAACGACTGGTATAAAATGTGCACATTAAAATATAACATTTAATTTACACCAACATGATAAAGGTGAAGAGAAATAATTAACGATGAGTTAATATGAATCTTAGTTATAATTAATATGAAACTAATGTAAAAAATTAAGAAAACACGAAGGTGAATCATCGGCTAGGTGTCGACATCCTTATAATATATGGCACATGGAATGTTTATAATACACCAAAGTAAATTTGACCAAACGTATTATAATATAATAGTAAATACGCACAAACTTAAAATATCACACTCAACAAAACCAAAATACATGCGTGTAAATATATTAAAAAGAAGTGAACTGAATTGCTGTATTATAATTTTAAATTACTAATGTTTAAAGTTAAACAAAAAACCTGTCTACATCCAAATAGTCAAATTAATTTTGACGGTGTAGCATCGCATCAAGTTCCTTGAAATAATAATTAGCCAAGCTTGAAGTAGCCACTTGATTGAAGCTACATTACGCCAAATTATTAATATATAATAATAATATTCAAGGGGCAAGTTCTATCTAAAACAGAACCAATCAATCTGATATGAAATCATGGGAACAGCGCAGTGATGTCAACGTCAAGAAAGGTGTGGTAATCTATTTTATCAGAAGACTCGACAGACTAATGAGAAAACTCATGCGAATCCTTGGAGGAGACACATTGGGATGTTGACTAAAGTTCGCGAAACATAGGTACCTAATAATCTTCCCTCCCTCTTAGCTATTTCTATCTAATATCAAAGATTGAAGATGAAAGTTCAGATTTGGCATTCCATAGGGTCAAACATACATAATAAAGACTTTTAGTATTTAATGCAAACTAAAAATAATTATGCAGAAGATCCTTAGTTTTACTTTTTTAAATTTTTGAAAGATTTCTCATTGCTTTAATTATAGCGAAATTTAATCATTGCGATGAAAATTTTTGCATAATATCAATAACTATTTTCTCAGTACTTACCTTCAAAAGTTGTTTAATGGCAAAATGGATCTGTAATTCAAAGAAAAACATAATTAAACGAGATAATGTATGTAACTATTTTAAATTATGATTAAAACTTAATTTATAATGTTGATCTTTATACTTAATTTATTCCATATTTAATTTTTTCTAATTTTAAAATTTGAAATCTTTGGTGCTCAAAGGAAGAGGGTTGAAACCTAGTCGAGACCCATAATTTTACCTCCTAAACTTACACTAGTCTAATATTTACTTTTTAAATCAAATATAGCAAAAATTGAATAGAACCGAAAATGGAAAATGGCGTAGTTCGTAGCTACTATGTTAATGCATAACGTGGCACGTTATTTTATATAAATTTGTTTGCGCTACTGAAACTATTGACGAACATTTAAATAATTCAACCGAAAGGTACAATTAACAAATTTAGAGATTACAGAGAACAATTGCAACGAAATAAATACTACGCTTCGGCTTAGTACGTGGCATGTCTGGTGTTCCAGATGTGACCGGCGGCGTTAACGGATATACTTGTTTCCATATCGTCTTATGAAAGTATAATTGATATCCTGAGAAGAAATCACAGCTCACAGCCCTAAACAAACTAATAAACAAGAAATTCAAAAGAGCTTTGAATTTGGAAATACAAGAAGCATCTTTTCTGTGGCATGTAAAATTTGTTATACAGGGATCCTAAGTATTTATTCTACGGCAGTTCTTTGGTGTCTGAATATGTACATTTAAAAATGTTGTTGGACACCTTAGCAGTCCTGAGTGTACAAAACCTACCCATATGCTTCATAGATAGGTTAAAAAGTCGTACAATGATTAGTTATCTAGCCGAGCTTTATAGAGAGAATAGATTCATTGCCCAGATGGCCTATTCCGATTCGAACGGCTTCTTGAATTTTTAGTATTTTTTTCTGAGGCAAATACTGCAGTATATTTTCATTTATTACAAATTTAATCGTTTTATCTCATCCTTATAGCAGCCCATTTGGTTACGAGAGAATTGAAATAATATTTTTACGGTACCGACCTGTTTTTGTACATTTACTGAACATGTTGGTCATCACGTTTTGATATATTTCCCGAACTGATGAGATTGTCATATTAACGCCACAATAACAGGCATGTTATAATTTATAACGGTATTAGTACTAATATGAAACGGAGTAAAGGTTTCATATCAAATGGTCGTAATTAGTTCATAGTTCTCGTAAGCGCAAAAAATAGTGTACGACACACGATCGTTAAGTACCTTTCGAGTTCCGTTTCTCTAACTTTTTCTCGATTTGTTATAAGGCAGTTCGTTTCTTGTCCTAGTTCAGGGTTATGAAATTAATAATTTATTTATAGTAGGCGCGAGCGCCAACCTTTATCAATTTCACCCTAATAAGAAGAACTACTTGTTTTTTATGTACTTACGAATAATAACCTTGTAAGCTTTATTTAAAAATTTTAAATTTGTCGTGTGTCAAATTGCCTCAACACTGTAATTAAAAAACAAAATCAAACTTCGTTAATATAAATATATTGTAAAGATTCAAATACAAATAATTCATATAAACAATTAAATTTCAAAGAAATAAAATGAAAAAATAAATTACTAGAACTACTTTAAAATTTTAACATTTATTCTAATATTTAACAAAATTTCCTTGTCCGGATTTATTTACTAATGACCATCTAAATGTAGGTCAAGTTTAACTATGTATAAATTTGCAAACAAAGAATTTCTATATAGAAAATTTCATTCATAAAATTACTTATAAACTTGTAATCACGTTTAGTCAATGTCAATCTTATTTACTAAACTAATGAGTTTAAATGTTTGTAAAATAAAAAGATTTTAACGTTTCTTATTAATATTTGTCTTGATCGAGATATTTATTATTTTGATAACTGTAGATTTCTTTAATTCTTATGTATAATTAAATCTTCCTCGGATTATTAATAATTAAATTTGTATTTTCAGTGATCTTAAATCACCTTGTAACTTCGAAAGCTGCGAATTCTTTATGATGTTTCGTGTATTTGTTACGATTTTATTTATTGGACTGTTCCATATTAAAAATTGTTACCTTTGATGTTGTTGAATTAGAGCTGCTCGATCACTAACACGTTGCACTTCGGTCACTTAATTAACATTACTCGAAGTAATTAAGAGTTCAACTATTATTCTGGAACAGGCGTGGTTTTTAATTCTGCATGCCTTTTTATCATCATTTCATGTAGTAGGGATTTCTATCACCCTTCGGAAGTTGACCAATCGTCTTTGCGTATTTTGAAATTTTTGTTTTGTAACTTCTTTCGTCATTTCTACGAATCTATGTATGTTTCATTATTTTAGAAAGGTCATCCTTTTTGTTCTACATAGGAAGTATCAAGGTTTTAAACTTATTGTTTTTGGATCTTATCTAACTATTATGTTGCTATGAATAGGTCACTTATTCTAAAACAACTTATTACTAATATTTTGAAAAAAACAAGTGAATCATGAATTCTTGATTTAAGTTGTGTTTTTCATGTTAAACACATTTTAATTTGAAATTAATTTAATTTTAACTTAATTGAATTAAGAAGTTTTGAACAAGGCACTTACCGATATTGTATCGTAATATACTGAGCCCACTTCTTTCTCCGCCTAACGTGATATCGTAGTGAGATTCTGCACGTACGTCCTTACGATTCAAAGGACTTCAGTTTATATGAGCAAAATAATTGTGAAATAAAAACTTATGAAACATTTAACTCATCCCCGAACCTAGTTTGCAAAAGGAAGTCATAGACAGGTATGATCGACAGTTGTCAAAACAACCGTCCGCGTCAGTTAATCTAAATAATCGTCAAAAAACGACTTATTATTTTTCATATCTATACTAGAGCCTACAAGCGACTAATTATACCTATCATTGTCCGTTATCGTTTCAAACGCGCTAGATTAATAAAATATACTTGTCGAGTCTATGCGTTTTAGAGCATCCATGGACACAGGTCCTGAAACGTTTTCATCAAAGGGCCACGAAGGAAAATGTATAACAAATAACGCGATGTTGTTTAAAAAAATGAAAAACAATAGGTTGGGGCCTCAGATTTAAGGAATTCTAAGAAAAATTACTAAATTTACGCTTCCTGAGTTTTTGAGAATTCTATAAATATTTATACTTATTAAATATCTCAAATACGACGTATCTTATCATATACTCGAAATGTATGATTTTTAAAAATTAAATCCCATATGGGAATATTAAAGTACATATACCACATGATTAAATATGTATCATTTTATATTTGAAAATACAAAATTAAAGTACTCAATATCAAATGAATATTTACTTATTCTAATTTAATTTACAATATTGTTTAATTCAATTAAAAGTATGCATATTACAAACATTCACCCTTTGCAAGGGTATAATTCTATTATAATTTTAGCCTGCCGCATCTAAAATTCGTTCACAATAACTTTCAGTTAATGCAAAAAAGTTTAATTATAAAACGCGTCTTGAAAATAAGAATAGCCGCATAAATAATTAACTCTAATTGTTGTACTTCTAAATATTACAGCGTTTTAAAAAGTTTTAATATTTTAGATATTTTGGAAGTTGTTCAAGAAATTTTTTAGTTTCTCAAATGATAACTACATATCGAAACCGTGTAACTTTCCAATGAGCTCATGCGTTTGTAAGTAAATTAAAAATGTACATAAAAAAGGACCGCTATAACAACCGCATGTCCGAATTTTATTTAAAAATTATTTTTTTTATATAATTCGATATACAGATATGTGTATTAAATAAATTTTGTTTGTAAGATTATGGATTTTAAAAATGACAACCGGAGAAAATAGACTGTAGCCGTACATGAATAGCTCAATGCATAGAGCGCTACCCCGACTAAGTTGAGGTTTGGGTTCGATTCTCGTTGGATACAAATTATTCTATAACTTAAATTAATTTAATAATTAATGACTTGATACAGTTAGAGAAATAATTTAATAATTACATTATTATAATAAAATTATTTATATACACACAAGGTGACAATTTGAAAACTGCTAAGGGTAATAACTCGAGAACTCAAACAGATTGTTACGTTCTTAGAGAACGCTGTGTATATTTTGTTTCCTTCTTTTGATGTTTTATATTTATTTACACACCAATATTACCAAAATTTCGTTTATTTTTATTAATTGTGCAAATAGACGTACGCCACTGCATATCTTAAAGGATACAAATTATTTACACACTTATTCATATTTTTATTTAAATGATACGAGTCGTGCAAGAATATTTGGAAGGTCGCATTAATAAAAACCAGTTCTATAACTTCTTATCCCCTAGCCGCACATATTTTCCGAAAGCAATATATTTCATTGTTGAATATGAATGCAAACTATTTACTTCTAAATTTTCTAAATTAAAATATTTTCTGTGTTTTTGCCTTTAAAGGGTAAGTTAATTAATTTTACTGACAACACCTTTTAATTTCGTCGTATTTTTTTTCATTAGCAAGCAGTCCAGGATACCAATGCGTACCCGATCTGTGTTTATTCTTTTCGTCAAGGATACTCCTCCAGACGACATGCTGTATCCTGGTGTTTAAGGACGGATTAATTCCAGTCCAGAGTAGAAGACAGCTTACGTATTCAGCCAGTTGGTTAAGCCACTGTCCCTCATAGAGCTTGTCTACAGCAGCCCATGTCCACCAGCTGAAGCTCTAACTCCAATGCTGCATTCCGTTTAATCGCCTGAAACGGTACATATATCTTTAAATATCTTTTATACGTATTTCGCATCCTGAATAAATCACAATGTTTCTACGATCTCACCTCATCGTTCACTTGCTACTTTCTACGATGGAATAATCAATTTAGTAAACCTCAAATGGCTCCCGTCACATAGTAGCCAACGCATACGACATAAATCTAACAGCTGATTTGGCTGAATTCCCGTTGCTTCTCACGTTGTAATCTTTTTTTAAATACAACCAGTAACATTATGCATTGGTGAAGATTATTCTTACGTACATTAATAATTGAATTATTTTACGATACTTTCCTTATTTTAAATTAATATTTCTATTATATATTTTTGATTTATATACTTAAGTAAAATTATAGATTCAGCGCTTCACGCACCGTTTTTGCTCGCATTTTTTGAATAAGATACAGTTATTGTAAAGGTCAATTTCTTGTAGTTAACGATTATTTTTTATCTAGTTATTTTATTAATATATAAATTACGCTTAGGTGAGCTCATCCAAACGCAATATAAATTTAATTTAAATAATCACAAGTAATTACCCTGAATTTACGTCCTTTCTCATCTTAGTATTTTTGTACATAAACAAATACATTTAACTATTAATAGTTGCGATGATAACGTTGCTATTTTTAATGCATTGCTTTAATCACCGATGTAATTTATAATCTAATATCTTTTATTCTTTTATCAAACAACTACGTAAACTTTTGTGTTTAAAACATACTTCTAAATTCTTTACGCTTACAAATAATTAATATTTTATTCATTTTCACATGCGAAATAAACCATTTTATCTTAATTAAATTTTGATCATCCTTTCTTTCGTTACAATTTATTTAATTTATTTCTTTCAGATCTACATACAAGTGATAAATAACGGCAGAGCCATCTATTGTTTATATTAGGAGGTATTTTAATATAAATAAAATAAAGAAAAGATTCCTCCTAAAAATGCCACGAATTTTAAAAATTAATTCGGTACATGTGAAAAGCCACGAAACTGTAATATGGACACTAGGGCGAAACCGGTCTACTGGTGCTGTATCACGCTGTTAGGAAATGCAAACTTTTATATTTTTACCTATTTAGTTAGTTTAAAAAGCTTTTGGTGAGAAGCCTTAGAATTGTTCATATTACAGTTTCATGGCTTTTCACTTGTGCCGAATTAATTTATAAAATTCCTGCTATTTTTAGGAGGAATCTTTTCTTTATTTTATTTATATCAAAATACCGCCTAATATAAACAACATGTGGCTCTGCCATTATTTATCATCGACACCCACACAGGTTTATGTGTTTAAAAGGAATTTTTGCATTTTCAACCAGCGTGTCCAGCCACCCAGCACTGATGAGCCCCACTAGGGCGAAACCATTGGTCTGCTGGTGTTGTCACGCTGTTTGGAAATGCAAACTTTTATATGTTTACCTATTAAGTTAGGTTAAAAATCTTTTGATGAGAAGCCTTAGAATTGTTCATATTTACAGTTTCATGGCTTTTCACTTATGCCGAATTAATTTTTAAAATTGGTGCCATTTTTAGGAGGAATCTTTTCTTTATTTTATTTATACTATATACAGTGTTTTACATAGAGTTCGCTTTCTTTAACAAAAATCTTAACTCTGAACATCCTAAATAAACGTTTAACGTTTGCAATACTAAGATCTACTTTGCTATACTGAGTGTTCGACATATACTGAGTGCTCGATCACAAGTGTCCATCAGTTACTGTCTACATCTGTTCATATATTAAACACGCCTAGCATTTTAGCTGCATATTCTTCTCGACATCCTGAATAGACAACGAATCATTTTACCAGCAATAACGCTATTTAACTCCATTTTACAGGCAAAAATATGACGTGGTGCCCTGTTCTTTCTTACATACTACCAAATATTGACGTCAGACCTACAACCCCCGACTAACAAAAAGTCGGTCGGGCAAAATTTTTTCTACACTTGTTAATGCCGCTACTTTTGATTACCACATATCAACAACGCAATCTGGCCAAAAGGAATGTAACAATATATTTATAGAATTTTACCTAAAAACGTTTAGAGAACACCTAGGGGGAATAAAAATAATAATACAAGCGTTGTCGGCGCACACATTAAAATGTTAGTTATAAAATTTTGTTCACCTTGTATATAAAAATTCAATGTAGTGACTTTTCTTTTCTTAGGCTGCATTCGTTGCGAATTGCAATACCCAAAAGGATGTGCGGTATGATAACAAGATTTAAATTTAGCGGGTTTTCATAAAGCACATTTAGAGCGGGACGATTCGATTTATGAACTGTATTTTGGGGCTGGGGTTTCATGCCCCAAACGAAATTTGAATAAGGCGAAGGATCGTGGGCATGCTTGTACAACTTACGCCAGTTAAACAAATAAATTAATAATTTGTAATTTAAATGAAAACCACTTACCTTTTAATTTGATGTTTGCAATCAGGTGAAG
>JAHWXV010199041.1:0-10012 GCA_024586415.1 Phrixothrix hirtus | reverse complement strand
GCCGCACTCTGTATATTTATTTTGACGCACCCTATATATTTATTTTGAAGCACACTGTATATACATTTTTGACGCATCCTGTATATATGTTTGCCGCAGGAGGGTCATTAAAAATCAATTATGCCGCGGGGGGTCATTAAAAAACCGGTTTTCAAGGTCGGGGGAAAAATGGTGTCCCAGAAGCCCCTATCTCCCTCTACTCTCGTGAATTAATGCAAAATCACATAAGAACCAACATTATAAAAATTAAATAAATTCAAATATATTTCATTTATTTTAAAAGATTGTATATAAAATAATTGTAACGCTGTTCTAAACCTAAACCAAGTAGTTTCCCAAATAATAAAAAAAGGGTTAGTTGGATACTAATAAACTTTGACAAGGGTGACAGTTACATCCACGGAGTGAACATACAATTTCATAGTTGGTGAAATAGACTAAAGACAAATCGTTCCTAATAAAAGGAGTAAATACGAAGGGTTCTGGAACCATAAAATATAAAAAAGAACCACTGTAAAATGAATTACCTCTAACTGGGTGCGTCGCACAAAAAGTGCCTGCAGAAAAATCAACGGTTTTCCAACGATTTCAAACTAAGCATGCAGTTCAGTTTGAAATGCAGTCATCTGATTTGTCAAATAAATCAGGAGAGGGAATCTACAGAAATCGATAAAAAGGCCTGATCGCAAAATTCCAACATCTTTTTCGTGCAAGTGATAGCATACTCAACAACGCTGTCGCCAGTGGAAACACCAACGTTACGTCGCCTCGTAAATCAGGCAGCTAAGTAGATTAAGTACTTATACAGAACAAATAAATGAGATTCTGAAGTAAAGTCTGGTACAGCACGAAGTCTTTAAAATGATTAATAAAGCGAACGTAATAAAGTTTAACAATCGTTCGAGAGTGTACCGAATTTTAAAACGCGAATTTAAAAATGTTTGCAAGCAGAGAAGCCAGAGAATTGCAGTACTTAGAACCTAGGCCCCTTCAGCTTGAAAGCGGAAACACCGAATTCTGCGTGGAAAACACTCGTGGCCCAGAACGAAGAATATTCACAGTGGTATAAACAACGCATTTGTAGTACATATATTATTTACAAGTTTTAAAGTGAAAATTTTATTAAACCATAAGATTTAATTAGAAGAAAATTTAAAGATTTTAAACTTTCAACTTAGTTCACTGTAAAATTAAAATTCTTTTACGACTTGAGATTTACCTCAGATGCGACAGTCATTGAACCTAGTTGTTTACATTTTGTGACCTGCACCCAAGGCAGTTTCGAAAAAGTTTTGTATTTTACTCTTAGATGATAATACATATTATATATTCATATTTGTTTTCACAATACATGTATTAGCTTGAGACTTCTTATTTAATTATTGGAATCAAATTGTCGTTCTTGTCGGGACCTACAAAATAAATAAAATAACAAATTTATATTCAAACTTTCAGGTAAAAATGGCAGAACTATGAAACTATTATTCTGCAAAACAGGTTCTTTGCTCTCTAGGATCATAACAAATCCTATAAAATTACGTTGGTTACCCAAAACTACAACAATTTCACGCTTTAATTAAAATAAATTAATTAATTTGTTTGAAGTAATTGCTCAATCTACCAAAGGGTAAACAATAACGATTATTATCTGTCATAGTTTGTTTGCAATAAATAAAAGGAAATGTTTTGACAGGGTTGTTAATTAGGTTGGTTGCGTCATTAACTTGATAAAAGGTAGCGATTTTTCATTTCTATGAATCATTTTAAAATGTTGCAATTGTATTATATATTTTTATGAAATTCTAATCGTCAAAAAAATAATTACGTTTTTTGTTTGTGTAAATGAAAAACAAATTTTTCATAGGAAACAAAAATTATAATATTGTCCATTTCGTTCCATTCTTTTTTGCCATATTTCAGGTGACTTCATGATTTCACGCTCATAAACGTTCTTATCTTTTTCTAGAAAAAATGGTCTTAAGAACGTTTGAATTCTTCATCAGCAGTGACGGTTTTATCATTCAAAGCTTTTTATAAAGCACGAAACAAATGGTAACCTGATGGTGCAAAGTTTGGCGAATTTAGTGAATGTTGTAATACATTTCATCCAAGTTGCAACAATTTTTGATGAGTGATCAAAGTTATATTTATCCCAACTTTTTCATGGTGAAACACATTACCTTCGCGATTCAATAATTCTGGGCGCTCATGTTTGGTCGCAACATTTAATTTATCCAGTTTATGGCAGTAGATGTCTAAATTAGTGATTTGGTCCCTTGGAAGCAATTTGGAATATATAATACCTTTGAAATTCGACCATTCTGAATATGTGCTTCTGATGTATTTTGAACAAGTTTATCACGCTTGCTTCATAATGTTTTAAATCAACGATGTTTTCCGTTTTTAGGAATGGGAAATTCCCTTGGCTCTCTTAATTTTAACTTCTATGGTCATTTTCTCGTACCTACTAGAAGTTTGGCGAATCTGGAAGAGTACCACTGCCAGTAGGAATTTTGAACGTGCCAAACGTGACGTTGACACGATCTAGGATTTTACTCCTTACCCAAGATGGACATGTTTTTTTTAAAATGTTTCTCCGTTAAAAATTCATCCATTTCGAACGATACATTTTGTATTACCTGTTATCATGCGTTTAAAAGATAAATCGTTTTCTTAGCGAGATGAATTTCTTTGAGTTCATGTGGTACCCAAGTATTAAACCTACTAATGTATGTTGTTTTAAATGGTTTTGGTTTTGATATGTTAAGATTCTCAGCAATACATGCCTATTGGATTTAATCAATGTTTTTATTCTGCCGTCGTAAACATTGATTGTCCTTCCTGAGCGTAGTGTATTTTTAACATCAAAATCCCTTGGCCAAAATTTATCAAATCAATTCTGATATTACCATAATTTTAAGGCATCTTCACCATACATATAACTTTTCGTTTTCGGAAGTATACTAAAATATGACAAAAGCGTTCCTTATGGTTTCCAATTTTGAAATCAACGTTAAACAAACAATTGCTAAAGAAATTGTGCAATTATTCTTTAAAACAAGTCTGAACTGTCAGATGTCCATATAACGAATTTACGGTTTAAACTGAAGTTAGCTACATTTCAAATCATGTATTATTATGTTAGAAAAAGTGGTTCACTGGCGCATATTTTCCTATTGCAAATTTATAAAAAATATGACAATTTTATCGTTAAACTACATTTGGTATTGTAAGTAAAAGTTAAAATTGAATGAATAGTGAAGTAACCATAATTAAAAATGCCTCACTAAATAAAATATCTTAATCTCAACACTACTTTTTTCCCTAATGTATCATTTTTTGGCAGCAATAGTATTTCCATCTAATAGAAAAAAATGCAATTACTTTGTTTAAAACTAAATTTTCAAGATTCATCATTTTGAGGGGAATTTGAAATTTATCCAATTTTCTTTCTTAAATGGTGTACCTAATGCAATAATAACAAAATTTTTTAAATGTCGCTAGATCTAATTTCTGTGTAAAATTAAAAATCGATTTTACATTAGTTACTCTACAATTTTTGTATGCATATTTCTCTCCAAATCGAATGAAATTTCGGTATATCCAAAGAATATTATTTTAAATATTTTTTAAACAAAATAAAATAGATAAAAAATACTTTCACTAACTACATGCAATGCAGATAAACATAGTTAACGTAAAAGTTCGTTCATCTCCAGGTCAAGTTCCCAATGTGAAAATCTAATGGTCAAATTTAATGTGCCGCTTTATGTTGCTTGTAGTTCGTACTTCTGCATTCTAATCCAGGGTATGAATCTACGCCTCCCGAAGACATTTCTCTCTGCGTTGGTGTGTGTTGCTGTTCCGGCCGGCTTGTTAAAAATAATACTGATTATAAAAGTTGTATTTGTTTAATATTTGTGAACGATTACAGAATGGCACAGATTCAAGGTAAGTGATTTCATCACACTATTATTTATATTAAGTTTCTTTTTATTAAGTCAAAAAAATTCAAGTACTGTTTGTATCAGCTGTAAAGTGTACCTTTAAACCATTACGTTTAGTAAACAATATTTTTTATGGTGCTAAAAAATAATTGAATTTTATTTATAAGCACAACGACTAAAGCGATTCTTGAACTATCGATTTAGGAACAAATTTCGATTTTAACCGATTTTAACAATCATATTATTAATTATAATAGCGTTAATTAAAGATGACATGATCACTATTAATTGTTAGAGACGATGTTAAATAGGTCAACGAAAAATTTATTTAAAGAGGTGTTTACGTAAGAGATTTGTGTTATCATTTTTATTGTTTTTCCTAATAGATTTTAAGTAGGTAAATATTTACGTAATGTAAAGTACACATTTAAACGTACTACAATTAATTATCAGTAACTATGACGTAATATATATATACATTATCAACTTTAGTGTAAATTAAAAGGGCGTAGCACCTTCAATCTAATCTACCGCCCGCCATTAGGTTTATTAACTCTATTTCAAATTTTTAAATATTTTAAAATATTATGGGTTGGTGATATTAGCTAATATTAAAAGTCAAGAAGGAGTAACCTTTATTGATTTTCATTTTCTTTTTATCTATGCACTTACGTCAAGGAGACAATATAAATTTTCTCACACACTTCTTGCAAAATGATTTTAGGATTAAAATTCTTAAGCGATGGGTATTTTTCACGAATTTAAAATTTGCGTCCTTGCAGAATATTAATTTAGCTAGTGAGATGCCGTCCACCATTTTACACGATTAAGTAGAACAAATATACCTTTTGCAGTTATTTTCCCATTAATGAACCAATTTGTTGCTTTTGCTTCTATTTTGTCGCATTACCAAAAAGCGTTTTTCCTGAGTTAAGCGATGTTCTATATTTAAATCTTTAAATTAAAGCCAAAATTAAAGTTGCAAATAATATTTTCCTAGGAAGAGTTTTCATTAAAACAAAATGGAGTATACTTACTGCTGAAATTTTTCAATTTAAAAAGTCCATATATTATGTAACGATTTGCAAACTAATCTCTTTTGCACCAAGACAACGATAATTTTCCGTATTTTCTGAATAATTGATCAAGTCCAAATTTAAAACCTCACACATTTTGATTAACATTTTTTTCCATTTCCTAAATACTTATGGAATACTAATGCAGATATTGTACATGATTACGAAATTGTGTCACTGCTATTGAAATAAGAAAATACCAGAAGATAAAATATCTGCAAACTAATTTCTAATTTATGAGCAGATGATTGCTTTGCAAAAACAAAAACTCTTTATCTCAACTTAAACTTTGTTAATAATGCGGAACAGCGTTTATCTTCGACGGTTGTCTGCTTCTCTAATAACTTTATGAAATAAATGATGTAATAACTTTTTACCAATTTATCTCTACAAAACTTTGGGAGTGTAGGAAAACGAAGCATTTTCAGACCATTAAATCTTTTGTTTCTAGATTATAACGTGTTCAAGCTTCCTGCATAATTCAAAATATTGATCGGTGAAGTTTGCGTTCATATAAAATATTCAAATACTCAGCTAGAGGTTTTAGGTAATTCAATTTTTGTTAATGGTGCACCTTGTAAAGTGTCTTGAAAATTTGAAAAAATGGTCTAAAATAAGCAGTGATCACTTAGTTAGTTATACAAATTTTGTGATCTATTCGCCCAACGACGCAGTTCTTTTAGTGAACTTAATCATGATTGACCTGTCCCTCCGCATCCACTGCGGACTTCCGCTCTCCTTCAACGACAATATTCCGTCAGATTTCTCTAAGCAAATGGGCACAGGAACGAATTCAAAGGTACCAATTTTGGCGTGAAGGTTATCGAGAGCTCGCCTTCTCAGAAGAGGCGGACTTTCAACGCTCTCGATAGATCAGCATGTAATAAGACTAGCTCGACGTACACTTTTGCCAATTAAGCTGCATTTTTAAGTGTTTAAGTTGTTGATTTAGCATTACCATTGCCTGGCCCTCTTTGTTGCGTATAGGTGGTATTCTGTCTTTCGGCAGGCAGAAGTCGTTCCTTTTTCGAAGAAGAGGAACCGCGTACCGGGTTCATTTAATCGCGATGTCCCCTCTCTCGAATTCAACATAATGTGGCATCTACCGAAGCTACGGTTTGAAGTCTGGAGCTCTTCCAAAAATCTACTGAGTGATGGTCTCTAGTGACTATAGACAGCAGAGAATTTTCAATTTCTTTAGCAAGTGGGTGTGGCGAGCTCGGTCCTACCCTATTCTGTATTTTAGCAGCTCCTACAAATTAAGAGCGCGCTTTACTGATGGTGGTTCCAAATAGTTTCGAAACAATAGACTCGAGTTTCTCTTGTACCTGTATTGCAAGGTTTTTCTCCAGTTCGAATTTTGTTAAATTCATTGCGTTTATAGCATTTCTAAGTATAATGTAATACTTTTTTGTATCTCCAATTAAAATACCTAAATATAATAAAGTACTTCAATTCATTAGGCCTGTGTATATTAGCATGTTTTCCCCAAAGTGGCGGTTTAACATATTTTATAATATATAAAATGAATGGTATTTATTTCTTAAAAATGCCCGTGTATGAATAGCAGTCAGAAGGCATGTTTGGTCAAATTTTATATATAGACAAGTAAACATATCTGTATTATTATCCATTTAGGTGAAAAACCCTTCAAATGTTGTCATTGCGGTTATTGTGTTGATAAAGTATATGCATATTTATACTGGAGAAAAAGTTTATAAATACTTATATTGTGATTATATGGCATTGAAAAGATTAGATTCACAATTCATCTACGTATCCATACTGGTGAAAAACCATCCAAATTTTCTCTTTGCGGTTATTGTGATTGAAAGAGATATTTAATAAGGCATATACGTATCCACACTGGTGAAAAATCATTCAAATTTTCTCTTTACGCTTATTGTGAACGAAAAAGGTATTTAGTAAGGTATATCCGTATCCATACTGGTGAAAATCCATCCAAATTTTTTCTTTACGATTATTGTGAACAAAAAAGATATTTGATAAGGCATGTACGTATCCACACTAGTGAAAAACCATCCAAATTTTCTCTTTGCGGTTATTGTGCATGAAAGAGATATTTAATAAGGCATATGTCTATCCACACTGGTGAAAAAACATTCAAATTTTCTCATTGCGGTATTGCTGTACGCGAAAGAGCCATAAAATTGGAAAGAATAGATTAACAATTCATGTATGTATCCATACTAATTAAAAATTATTAACGTGTTCTTATTGCGGTTACTCTTGTAAGCGATAAAATGGTGTAGTATGGCATTTGCGCATTCATGCAGGAGAAAAACCTCATAAATGTTCTCACCCTGATTAGAGTAAATATAAAAGTCATTATCTGCATTTAAAAAAAATGTGTCACGGTATTTTCGTATGCCTGCGTCACCAATTAAGTATTTCTACACATTTTGTCTGTTTAGATTTCGTTGTTAAAGTTTGCTATAAGATTACGGCTACTCGCGTTACTTTAGTCTACTAGGAATTTTATATCCAACAATTTCAAGGCTGCTGCTTTATCATAGCGGAGGAAATTCTAAACCTGAATTGTATCAATGATAATTAAAAAATGAAATATATGTCGGAGTCGCCATTTTCGATGGATGCATTCTTGTGCTATATATTCAGGCATTTCTAGGAAAATACTGATGCTATACGAGTATTTATCTACATATATTAATTGTGTAATTGTGGATAAAGTCCACAACTGGCAGAGCTTGTTTTTTCGCATCTATTTAGGAGAATCACTGAATCTATTAGTGCATGCTTTCGGATTCAGTGCCTAAAATTCCTGATACTTACATTCGTGTAAAACCTTCGCATATCTACACCATACAAAAATTTACCCGTTGCGCTGTAACATCCATGTTTTCATCAAACAAAACTATTGTAGAGTTACTGTCATGAATTCTTCCTACAGAGATCATTATCCCTTTTTAAATACTTTGTAGTAACTTTCTAGGCTAGTAATATTGTGAGATTAAGAAAATAGTGACTCAGTACAGATCATGACTAGTGCAGTACGATTAGTAGCTCTGGCTTGAGGATACCTATGATTTAAGATGTGACGGCGATGTTTCAAGTATCAGCCTCGTTTCTAGAATTATTTAAATTTATCGTAGAGCACGGAACCAACTGTTGTTTTGAATCACTTTATTTAGATATTTTTAAACCGGTTTTGCCAATCGCGATACATTAGTCATCGCTTGACCTGAATTATTATTTTCGCCATCTCACGGTACTAAAGATACTATCGCCAAACATTAAACTTAAGTTTTTGTATTTTTTAAATAAATATTTTGGATATCTGAAAAACCACTGTGCTTCGGAAGTAACTACCTTCGGCACGTTGCTTTTTGGTGAGTTGCCACCCCGCGTACCCGATGCGAACGTGGACCTATGCGATTCCACCATGAGTACCGGAGGCCTGTCGAAAAATAACAGGAGACTCTCCGACAAGCTCGATAGATATAGGTAATTTTCTCGGCACCGACTGTTGTCACCATGACCTAGAGGAGACAGATGCCGAGGGAGGCAGTCCTGGTGAGTACCAGTAAGGATGGCTCGGAACTGGTAGCAAGCTCTTTGGCCAGACATCTGCTTGGCACCCATAGCAGTATTCGTGAGCGCCGGCAGATCACGTTATAAAGCCCGATAAGCGTTGTGCAGGGAACTGGGCCCAGGCAGTAATTCTCTTCTCAGGCCGGAGGGTGGGTCGAAAAGCTGATCCCCGATAGGGAACTTAGGCGTCCCTTCTGATCCGGAACCTTCTGCCTATTCATGTAGGGCTATAGGGGGCCCCAGACTCCGACTCTTTTGAGGAGGATACCTCTAGACAAGCTCTACGCCTTAAGCCACTCGTCTTGCTTGTACAGCGGGTGTTGACTTTGGCATTGGACTCAATGGGGCACTGGTTTCAACGTGAATGGCGAGTATCTACGAGTTGCTTGAAGGTTATTTAATTATTTAGTCGGCGGCGAACGCTCGCCTGTGTATCTTAAAATTTGTGCTGGAAATGACTCCCACCGACGCTCAAAGGTGCCTGCACACGATGCTGCACGTTTGCGATGACCTTGATCAAGCGTATGACGTTGAATGGAAGATTGCATACTTACACATTCCTCTTCAAATATCTCAACAGGAAAAGGTTCGGCGACATCAGATGCAGTGACTGGGTAGGCCAGGCGGACCACAGTTATGGGAGATGATGCAATTGCCGAAAGGGTTCTCCAGAAACCATAGTAATGTATGAGCGGTGTGACCAGTTGTATCGTCTTGCTATGAAACCACCATTTGTAGAT
The DNA here is from genome assembly GCA_024586415.1 of Phrixothrix hirtus. Lineage (NCBI taxonomy): Eukaryota > Metazoa > Arthropoda > Insecta > Coleoptera > Phengodidae > Phrixothrix > Phrixothrix hirtus. The sequence goes on along the minus strand of JAHWXV010199041.1, from coordinate 676 downwards.
TTCAAGTTTCGTGAATTGGGATATAAATAGGTAGATAATTAAGCGTCTAGTTTTTTAAAACATCTACATCAGGAAATGTCTTAGAAAGCTCGTCATATTTAAAGCGTATATTAGTCGTTATGACGAAAGACATGTTCCACCAATCGTTAACACCGTTGCTTTGTGCCTAGGAATGTAATTAGTCAATACACATGCCTCCGTCGAATAAGCATTCAGGAACAGTTCAATCGGCATGAGAGGTGCCCTTTGTGTGGAGAGCGAAGAGGGAGTAGAAAGGTTTAGAGAGATGGTTACCAAACACATTCTCACTTTCTATGTTATTACATTACATTTATCATGAAACGTATCTTTAAGTTAAAGTCGGTTTTGAAATTACAAAATAACTGAAAGATAAAAATGATATTATAACCAAAAAAATCCACAGATTACTTTACTTTCCACGTCGTCCCCATCGACTTCCAACCAATTTTGATAATATGACACCAGTTTCCGTATTGACGGATAAGTACATCGCCAGTGTTTTCAATGCAGTTCTTCAGTTTCTCATTAATTTCAAGTCGCTGAAATGTGAGCCATTTCTTTTACGAGGGTTGCCTTTTAAGTAGTTACAAAAACTAGGAAAGAAAACAAATTTTTTGGAACAAACTGTTTTATTGTTTTTCAAAATATTCACCTT
>JAHWXV010199037.1:0-16738 GCA_024586415.1 Phrixothrix hirtus | reverse complement strand
AGTGAGTACGATTGGAAAGTCAAAAAATAACGCATGGTGGAATGATGCCGTGAAAGATGCAGTAAAGGAGAAGAAAGAAATATATAAGAGAATGATTGGAACCAAAGATGAGAAAACAGGATGGATCTATTGAAAGCGTATCGAATTATAAAAAAGTGTGCAAAGGAAGCTGTGAAGGAGAGTAAAGACCGGCTGAGGGTGAAGGAGTGCGTAAGAATGCAGAATAATTTTGACAGTAACAAAAGATTATTTTGCAACTGGCTAAGGAATGCAAATCAGAGTGTACGGAACCGAGTAAACGGTATACGGAATAGCGAAAATGAAATGCAGTGGGATGAAAGTTAAGTGATAATGCGTTCGGAAGAATATTTTAAAGGGCTGTATGATAACAAGGATACTGGGATAAGTCTGAATGTGGGAAATGCTAGAATAAATAAAACTCAAGAGAACGATAAGGGTATAGGCGTGGAAGAAGCACGAAATGCAATAAAAAGGCTTAAAAATGGGAAGGCTGCTGGAGTACATGAAGTTACAAACGAAATGTTAAAGTATGGCGGCATACGACTAGGTGAATGATTGTGCAAACTATTTAATACTTATGTTCAATTATCCAGAGTGCCAGAGGACTGGAACAGTGCTATGATCGTGCTTCTGGACAAAGGCAAAGGTGGTAGATATGAATGCAAGAACTATAGATCTATAAGTTTATTAAGTGTAGCTAGGAAGGTGTTTGGTAGAATTATAATTGACAGAGTTCGCATTAATACTGAAACAAAGATATGGGATGTGCAGTGTGGATTAATGCTTTGACGAGGGTGCACGGATCAAATGTTTAGTCTGCAGCAAATGTTCAAGAAGTTTTTGTATGTTAATGAGAAAATGTATGTACGCTTGTGGATTTACTCTGACAGAGTATGGTGTAAAGGGAGAACTACTGAATGAAATAAAAGCAATGTATGATGGAAGCAGAGCGTGGGTGAGAGTGAACGGTACGGTTAGTGAGTACCTTGAAATTGAGCAAGATGTGAAACAAGGATGTGTGATGGATGACTCCTTGGTTGTTTAATATATTTATGGATAAATGCGTGAGAAGTGCATGTGAGGAGTTGAGTTGTATAAATATAGGCAGCGAAGATGTAAAAGTGTTGATGTATGCAGATTATGCAGTACTAGTAACTAAAGGTATGGGCCAAATGCAACGAATGTTGAATACATTTGTAGAAGTGAGTGAAAGAATGGATTTGAAAATCAATAGTGGCGAAACAAAGGTAATGGTTTTCAATAAGAAAGGTGAAAAGGAAATATGTCAGCTGATGTTGGGTAGCGAGATAATTGAGCAAGTGGACAGCTTTATTTACCTTGGCAGAATGTTTGCAAATGACGGGCGAGTAGATAGTGAAATTCAAAACAAAGTGAATGCAGGCAGGAGAATAAATCGAAGCATGTAGTCAGTAATAAAGAGTGAACAGTTAAGTATGGAAGCAAAGAAGGCTGTGTACAGCAGTGTTTTGTTCCAAAAATTTTGTATGCCAGTGAGACTTGGGTATGTCAGAAGAAGCGCATGGGTAAAATAAACGCCGTAAGTGTGAGGTGCCTAAGAGCTGCATGTGACAAAACGAGACGTGACAGAATAAGGAATGAATGGGCGATGGACACGCGCCGGGTGAAGCAGAAACTGCCTAAACTGTACGAAAGAAGTGCGTTAAGATGGTTTGGACATGTGGAACGAATGGGTAATGAACGATTAACAAAGAGAATATATGAGGCAGGTATGAATAAGAAATTATGTTGGAGTAGACCGAGAAAGAGATGGTTGAATATGATTGAAGAATTAATGAAATTTACAAAATCGGAGAAGGCACAAATATTGTAAAATTTTCCTTGGCCGGGATTTGAACCCAGGATTTTTGGATATACCATATTTATAAAAAAAATTTCAACAGGCTGGTATATGGCCCTCGGTAGTGCAATGGTTAGCAGGTTGGATTATCTATCTAAAAATCCTGGGTTCAAATCCCGGCCAAGGAAAGTTTTTCGATATTTGTGCATTTTCAGATTTTGTAAATTTCATTAATTCATATTTATCTTTACTACTGGATTATAGTAATTTTGAGTCGTATATTTCTATATTTGAATTATACATATCCTCTTCAAATGTTAATGTCATGATTGAAGAAATTGTAAAAGGAAATGAGAATAAAGAGCACAAAGAATAGGAGAGCTTGCCAAAAGCGATGTATGAATTTAATGGAAGCAAGAAAAGTGTGTAAGGACAGAAAGAAATGGAGAAAAATAATGAATGGGTGATAGTAGAAATGATAGGGTTGGTGGGTAATAGTGGGATGGTGAGGATACTGTATAATGCTGAGAGTTGTGGTGAAGGGTGGTGGTAGCAATATAGGTGAGAGGAGGTTGGTGATGAGTGCATGCAGTGGTTGAGAAGGTGGAGGCTTAGTATTGGGTTTTACCTACCCCGCTAAGGGAATGGTATGATTGGTAGTAGTAGCTGAGTTGTTTATAGGCACGAAAAAATGTTTTGATAAAAATAGCAGCTAGTGCAATGTTAAATAAGGGAAGCGACAAGACTGTTAGAAAACGCTTTGTGTAAATAAAAATTGTATTATTAGGGTTTTAATTATATTAATTTGATTTCCGAATGGAACTGCTGAACTGTTTAAGGAGCCAATTTGTTGTCTAAGAACGACTGTGCAAAATTATTTTTAATTCTTTAATATTATCTCTAAGGTTTTTTATTAATTGACATATTTCTCAATTCTGTGGGTCATCTTAAATCTGTAATCAGATGAGAGCAGGCGAGCAGCCTGAACCAGGTATTCCCTAAGAAGATGGTTGTTTTTAAAATTGTTTCGATCATTTAGTATGGTAAACAATAACCTAGCGATACCAACAGCTTTAGATGATTTCTAAGCTACCTAGACGCGATTGTCAGTATTATGGATTGCATAAAACAATTCTTAGATGCCAAAACTCTGTATTCTTATAAAAGATTCCGTTTCTTGAGGTTGTTTGCGACTATTGTAAACAGGGCCGGGTAGTAGTTTTGCAAGACTATAGTTGTAGGTTTATTTGATGAGCTGTGCGCCAAAATTCACTTTCTCTTTCAACGTTTAGAAGTGGCTTGGTCAAGCGTGGCTCTTAGTGCAATGCTCGATAAATTAACAACTAAGAGGACTCTGATTGTAACTGCCTCTTTATTTGCAACATATTTGTACGTAGAAAAACTGATGGCACACTTCCACAGCACTTTTGGTGTTGCCTTTATAAAAGTCACCTGAATGTTCTGCAATTGTTTACTTTGAGGGCACGCATTAGAATCAATCGATTACTCATATAAGCGATGGTCATTGATTACAACATTGTTTAGGCAGCCGCTTCAGTTTTATTTATTAAAATATTGTAATTAAGTTTATCAGTACACCATATTTTCACCATTTTCTCGAATACATCTATTTTTTAACAATTGTTTCGTTAAACTAAATTAAATTCACCTTATTTTATCTGATCACCTGGAATTTATATCACCTATAAACAAAACGAAGATTTAGTAAAATTGTTAAATTTAATTTATTTACGAGGAGGTATTGATTGATAAATAGTTAGACTTGGAACTTCCCCAATTTTGATGATAAAAAATTTAGCTGATTCCGCAGTAGCATTTTGGCGGAAACATTAAATTTTGATTAAGTCGAGTATCGGTCGGTGAGTAGGTATCTGTTTTTGAAAGCGTTGCCGGGCAAGGAAATTGTAGGATCATTGCTCTTCGCAAGCCACCATAAAAATAGGGTTGCTGATTGTAAGAGATTTCAAGAATGAATACCGTGTTAGGATCCCTGTTTCTGTATCCATTGAAAATTCTGCTGCTAGATGCTATTATTTTACAGGATCGACGAATAGAGCCCTAGAGTGAAGACCTTTCATACGAATGTGTCTTTTTATATCATACATCAAGATTTGGGCATGAGAAAATTATCTACCAAATGGATTCCTAAATGTCTGAATACGAATGATTCGAGTGACATAGTCTAAGTTATTTTGCTGTCGTTTTGAAGACAATTCTTCAAAGTTGGTAGATCGTATTATAACTATCAATAAAACATGGGTCCATCATTACGATGGAAACAAAAGACCATTCAAAGGAACGGAAACACGCTGGTTCTCCTCGTCTAAAGAAACTTTATATCTAAAAATCAGCAGGGAAGTTTCTTGCACCAATTTTTGGAACAGGACTAAATAATTAAAACAAAGTAAAACTGCGACGGGGCCGGGGGAAAATTTCAAAGATATGTTTTTTTTGTAAGACAGTGTTCTCCCTTGAAGGTCTTTAATTGCGTTGCAGAAAATTGATCACTCTCTCTGTTTGCCATATTTACCGCCAACATACTATTATTTATTTTTATAACTTAAAAAAATGAAAGGGAAGAACTTTTCATAAAATAAAGCAATAACAAGTTCTGTGGAGGAAGAGTTTGTAGATCAAAATAAAGAATTTTTTAAAACACTGAGAACCACTTTATGAGCGTTATGCTAAGTGCATAGGGTTAAAAGGCGACAACACTGAATAAATAAAAAATTGTTTTGAAGTACAGTAATGCTCTTAATGTTTAGCTAAGAACTTATCAATACCTTCTCGTATACGTGCTGTTATTAGAAAACTGTTTATACTAATGGTATTTTTTATTTTGGATGAATTATCTTTTATACGATTATTTGGTATTTTTGTTATATTTTTGTAAATAATGAAATATCATATAAGCATATTTGAAATAACCATATTTTAGGCATCTTCTCTTTAATCCATAGTGGATTCGTTTAGATCATGAATATATTCGTTTAGATCCTCTAATACATATATGGTTATGTAAATATAAGTAACGACTGCTTCGATTAAAGTTCAACTCTTAAGAGTAGCACCATATATAAAAATAACGAATATATAATAGAAAAATTTGTAAAAATACGAAACAGGACTGAATTGATATAGGAAAAATTCCAAGTCAGAAGATCGTAAGCTAGCTCATCTAAAGACATCGACTATATTGGGTATGTATGTGTTATATGTATCCCATTTATTAAATTTAAATTTGAATATAAACAATATTTTTGAATGCAAAAGTAAGTTTGGCTATATAAAAACATATCACTTTTCCAAGATTTTAATTTTGTAAATATATTCCAAAACATTATAAAATATAAGATTTGTTTTCATTTCTCAATATTGTTAGTTACATTGAATATAGAACACAGTAATCCTAAGCCCCAGTTACCTATAAATTAAATAATGCCCCACGTAACTAATTTGTCCAATTATAGCTCATTCCAGAAAAACCAATGTGCTCAATGGGCACACTCCAAGTTAATGGTCTCGAGTTGTGATCCTGACGCCATTCAAATATTTTAAAGGTTCTTTTGAGTAATGAAAGGTAAACCTGAATTTTAATAATATTGTACTGAATTATATGACGTAAACATACTAATAATATGGCGGTTGCAACTATTAATGTAGTTAGCCTTATTATTAAGGATGGTTTATGAGTGACATCTCATAATTTGATATTTCAATTGATTTTTGTTTAATTAGGGCTAGTATAAGAGTTATTTATATTATAAAAAAACGTTAATAACTATGAGATTAGTTGTGAAGATTACCTGACCAAGTCATAAGCGACTTACGATCCGAATTGTACACATTTCATATGTTAACGTAAGTGAACGAATAAATTACAAGTAAATTATGTGACTGTTACAATTAACCTATATTTTACAAATACCGAACAAAATAGGTTAAAATTATAACCCTTGTGAGTAGGATAATCATTTTTAAATGACAGGTAAAATAAAGGTAATGAATACATTATAGTACTCAATCTGTTAACGAATGATATTATAAGTATTAAATTTGACATTAATAATGTTATTGTCGTCTGACGATAACTATGACACGGCACACGCACCTGACAGTCGCGAATATGTTGATTGCTGTTCTGGTATTGGAATGCGCATCATCATGGAATATTTAATGAGACTTTTGGCAACATTGCTAAAAATCGTTCTGGGTTTACCATAGCAACACTAAACAATTATTCAGAAGACACTTCTCTCATTTCGTTTTGAGAATCTACTTTTGTATAGATAAAAATGCTTCAATTTCATCGAACAGATACAGTGTGGATTTTGTAGGTTATTTTTATTGATATGGTTGCACAGTGATCATTTGTATAGCTGTTAACAGCGCAGAGGCTTTAATTATCCCTTCGATGAAAACATATTATTTCGATCACCTTTTCATGCACATTGTAGGCTAGATTTGAGTTCTAAGAATAATTTCCAAAATTTTAAGGCGATTTTATTTCATTATAAACGTTTGAAGGTTATTTTTCTAAAAGCTAATTCGAATGGTTTACACGAGGTCTGTTCAATAATGAATGATCATAATTGTTTGATTGTCACAGTTTCACGGTGAAGTCTGTTCTTGTGTTGCAGAATTAATATAATGCCTTAATAACGATTGATTTTGGTTCAATTCCGATCGTTGCTTATGCTTAGCGATTAAGTTGTGACATCTTCAGTTTCGACTGCGAAACAATTGAGTTGATACACGATGAATAGCTTGCTGCCTCGAAATTTTGGCTGTGTCTGAAGAAATCATGCGCTGATGCTTATTCGTTGTTAGGCGAAGTTTGTGGGGAATCTGCTCTCCCCATAATACCGATCGTTGGTGGTATACAATATTCAAAGATAGAAGACAATCAACATCGAAAATAACCAATCCTGAAGCCCTAACAATAGCTCTAACGGAATACTGTTGCTGTGATTATGCGAGAAGATCGAGAAATCACGTAAAGATAACAGTTAGATATCCTACATATTTCATTAGACTCCTGCCGTACTTTGACAACGAAAAAACTATACATGAGACGTGTTTGTACGCGATGGGTTCCGAGACTGCTTACTCCCTAGCAACGTAATGTTCGCGGCAAGCTTGCGTGGAGTTTAAAAGAATGATACGAGGTTAATAACAGGGAATTACACTTTCACCATTTTTGACCCTGAAGGTAAGCAACGATGCTTAGCGTAGAAAACTCTATCATTATCAATAAAAAAAAACCAAATTGGTAGCATCTGCTAGTAAAGCCATGACTATCTCATTCTTATAAATCCAAGGCTTGGCATATCAATATTTTGTACCACCACATACAACCATAATAGGGCATTATTACAAAAGCGTACTACGTACCTACTACAAACCTTGAAGGGCTATGTCAGGCGAAAACGGCCATATCTCCATGGAATAAGGTGTATGTTACACTATGATAACACATAGTAATGGAGTATCTCGCCGAAATCAACGTGAATTGTATACCTCATCCATACTACAGGCCAGATTTTGCATCTTGTGATTGTTTTCTTTTGCCTAAAGTGAAGAAGCGTCATCGTGGAAGGCGTTTTCAGTCTTTAAAACAAGTGTCGAAGCTTGCGAATCTGAAAGATGTCAAAGAATGGCAGAAACGTTGGAATATGTGCCTTGCAAACTAATGGGGACTATTTTGAAAAAGATAATCGAGAGTTGTAGGAGTCAATAGGAAATATGATCATTTATTATTGTCAGTCCCCGTACTTTGTTTCAGAATATACTCTATTGTTGTACTAAAACGCCAATCCAAACAAGTTTGTTTAAAATTTATAAAGTTGAGTTCTTCAAAGAGTCCCAAAGTTTTATGATACAAATTGTTCAATTTAACTTCTTAGGTTTAATAATTTACAAATTTCTACAAAAGTAGAAACTAAAAATTTACAACCTTGATCTGTAGCAAATACCTTCCGGAATTACATATCGTAGAATAAAATTTGTTACGAATGAACGTGTAGCTGTTATTTCTGCTTTGTAAGGTATAGTATGACATTCAACTATGCTTTGTTCGTACGGTGACCTTGAAATATATTCACGAGGTGTATGCATTAAGTAATGAATCTGGCAGCAATAGTGTGGTTTATTATTACATTCTTACACTTAACTTATCCCATTCAACATACTCTCGTTCCACACGAATTATCCATTGTTGGAAACAGTACTGTAGGTCATTATCTGTCCACCTCTTTAAGGGAGTCGTCATTTATGGTCTAAAAATGGCCACAAGTCGTAAGAAGGTAAATTCAGCGAGTAAGTAAGGTGGGTAGCTCAGCATTGGGACCCTCTTATTGGCTAGAAACTATTTTACAAACAGAGAATTAAGAGCGGAACACTGTTGTAATGGAGAATCATAGTGCTATTCTTCCACAACTCTGACTCTTTCCTTCTTACTTGTTCTGACAGTTGGGCCACAATCTAAATGTAATACTGCTGATGATCCGTTTGACATGGCGGTAGTCATATATAACATCCATTTTAGATCCTTATCCGAGATAAAGGCACATTTTCTAAATTAAACCCATGCCATTCGTACTCAAAGACAACATGCCAACCACTGAGCTACCGAAACGGGCTTCTTTTTAGTGTTATAATAATTGTTCACTAGCATATAATGTTCTTTGACGACCTTTCCTATTCTTTATTTATCTTTCTTGGCTAGCAGGGTACCGCAAAAGTTATCATATAATATTCCTTTGTCTCTTAAAATAAATGTAGTGCGATTTTGAAGATTAAATGAAGGAAAGTCAGGTATTAAGTTATAAACAGCTATTACAAAAAGGCTTCTCAAGATACTTATTGCAAAATAATATTCATTTTTCAAGAAAGTCTCCACTAGCATTGATGCATTTATTCCATCCCTTTACTAATGTGCTAATAGCGCAGAGTCGAATGTTGTGTTTAACATGTTCACCACCCGTGAAATTTTTACACTAGGATGAATTTTTAGGGGACCAAGCAGGTGGTAATCACTTGAAGCTAAGTCCGAGCTATAAGGTGGATGTGCAAGTTGCGTCCACCTTAATTAACCAAGTCGTTGCTGAGCTGCGTGCGCCGTATGGCGCTATCGTGATGCAACATACTTCTCTAGTGAGTGAACCTGGCCGTTGTCGTCGAATTGAATCGTGAAGTTTGGTCAAAATGTCACAATAGGATGAAGCATTTACAGTTGCACGTCGGTTTTGAAAATGAACTAGAAGCGCTCTTTTGTAGACCCAAAATACTGTGAGCATAACTTTACCAGTTGAGTGCGTAACCTTGAATTTCTTGGTTAATGGTTAATGTACCCATCATTCATCTCAAGTAACAATACGATAAATCATGTCTTCGCCTTCCTTTGAATACCGCGACAGATGTTGCAAATACAGAACCATTCGATTCATTCTGTGTTATTCGGCCAATTGTCCACAGTGCGCATGCTTTCTGAAAATTCAATCGATCATGCATTACGTTGTAGGTTAAACCCCGAGAACAGTCTATCGCCATTTCGACTGTGTCTACTGTTATTCGTCGATAAGCTCTAATCATTTCCTCTACTCGCTGAACTGTTGCTTCTATGAAGATCGCAACGCGATCATCAGGTCGGTCCACATCAAAATCTTCGGATAGAGCACAGTAGGCCGTTTGAAACTGCACTGCGCATGTATGCGATCGTCAGCGCCAACCATCACCTGCATATCGCTAAATGTTTAATTTTTGTCCATGTAAATTTAAAAATTAATAAAACAAAATAATAACGTGTCTAGACGTATTTACTTGTCTAAACTCCAGCGCTTCTCAAAAAATGGATATTTTCTCTTTTACCCAAAACAGGTTTCTATCCGACTATATTGTATTATTATGGATGTTACTAGTTAGCTACAGGTAGCTATTTGATTGTCGCAGTAGTTCAAAGTTACCCTATCTATACAGTAACGATTTATAAAATGGATTTCGTATAATCACACGTCGGTCTAGCGATCGACGATGCGACGATCCCTCGTGGTTTCAAAGGAAGCCGTGATTTTACATCGGTAAATGCTTTCGAGATAGTAGTTCGTATTGTAGAATACCGAAGGACTTGGCGAGGCAAGACTTTGTAATAAGCGATTAAAAACCTTTTATAATTTATATTAATTTCAGTTATATAAATATCTCTAAAATCGTAAATACGTTTTGTTGGTTTGTGATGAGATTGTCTAATTTCTTATATAATTTTGGTTTTTTATGATATTTTTGTTGAAATGACCATGTTTTATATCTTTCCATTTAGTACGTTAAACAGAGTTTCAACCAATAAATTTCCAATTTTGTGAAAGTGCGTTATTATTTTATCTTTATTTTATTTTCTATATTTGAACTTTTAAATAGTATAATGTTGCGTTATACTGCAACGACTGCGTAAAAAAATTATGTCCGTTTTGTCGACATTTACCTGTGAAAATTTTACAGCTATAACTAATATTGCATGTTTCGAATTGAGGTTCTACTTAAACGCTTTCAAGAATACGTTTGGTGTTGTGTAATAGTGAAAGATGTAGCTAGTTTTAAACGATTTTTGGTATTGATAAGTGTTATTAACGTTAGCAGGGTCGCACGTGAACACTCACACATAACATACAGCAACAGTAGTCAGTAATTTGTTTGCAACACTTCTTAAAGGTAATTTACCCCCCGGAAGATAATTAGTGAACTATTTTATAAAACCTGGTTGCCAGGGCTTTGGAATTAACTATACGGTTCCTTTCGCTACTGTACCTTCATTTGAAAGTTTACTAAAGTAATAAATTGTTATGGCCTAATCAGACGTAAAACACAAACTACCATAAAATTCGGGATAATCGTCTTCTGCAAGATCGCCAATTATTACGATGTCGAGACTGATACCTGCAGAGGAAGGTCGAGTTAACAGTTAAAGGAATTATTCAGGAGGCGCCATCAGCGTCTTAATGCCTAGAAAAACAAAAACGGATTAGGAAGATTCGTGAGCTAGAATAAGCTTCGGGGTAGATCTGGCTTAGAACACAAACTACAGGATAACCATCTTCTGCTAGATCTCCAATTATTACGTCATGACTGATATCTCCAAAGAAAGGCCGAGTTAACAGTGATAGTAATTAGTCGGGAGGCGCCATCAGCTTGAGCATATTTTAATACTTATAAAAACAAAAAGGGTTAAGAAGATTCCTGAGGTAGAATAAGCTTCGGCGTAGAACAGGCGTAGAATACAAACTATTGTAAAATTCGGGATAATCATCTTTTGCAAGATCTTCAATTATTATGATGCCATAACTGATATATGCAGAGGAAGGTCGAGTTAACAGTCAAACCATTTGATCGGGAGACGCCATCAACTTGGCCACGGCTTAATACCTAGTAAAACAAAAATAGATTAGGAAAATTAATGAGCTAGAATAAGATTCGGCGTAAAACAGGTGCAGAACATAAATTACCGTAAAATAGGAGATAATCGTCTTCTGTAAGATCGCCAATTATTACGATGGCATGACTGATATATGCAGAGAAAGATCGAGTTGACAGTCAAAGGAATTGACTGGCGGGGCGCCATCGCCTTGGACACGTTTTAATACCTATAAAAACAAAAAGGGATCAGGAAAATTCGTGAGCTAGAATGAGCTTCCGCGTAAAAGTAGTTCTTAAAATTAGTTGTGAAAAACGGGTAACCTAGGTCGCTTGGTTAGCACTTGCCTAATCCATGCAGAGACTGTCACAGTTAAGCAATCTTTGAAATTGCAGCACTTTTACAAATAAGTGTAATTCTAAGTGACCTATTTCTCAAAAGCTTATTTATCAGTGACTTTTGGTTGTGATTGCAATTTTTGCAAAAGACTATTCAAAGATGTTTGATAAGAACAGATACACTGGTATGTAAATGTTATATGTATATGTATTTTCACAAAAAATGGATAAGCATATGTACTGAATATAAATATGTGACAAAAGGATCAATAAATAAACAATGTGTTAATACTCATGCACGCAAAATCTGTAGGCATTAATTACGGAATAGTGTTGATCGACCAATCTGCTTTTTCACATAGGTTTACCTGCAAGCTTTGAACTAACTGCTACTTTAACAAGGCATCCCGTCAGCATAACAACGTAAAAAGAGTTTCTAAATTAGGACTACCATTTGCACAAAATTCTTCTAGATTATGGCTATTTTATCTCTGAATGACTTTGAAAAATGTGTAAGGCCTGAAGCATCGGCTAAAATCTAAATATTACAGTCGTTTATTAAAAAAGGCAGTAAACGAATAATGATAAACGTCACAACTATTTGACGGACAGCACGTTTCGGCATACATAAAAATAAGTTTCTTAGAGCGGCAACTGATAAAGTTAATATTTATTCTACAGTGTAACTGATCTCTTCTAATGATTTGCAGGTTCTAACCAAAAAAGTTTCTCGGCATCAATATTCAAACAGACAGCAAAAAAATAACAATTATCTAAGATACCTAAGAGTGACTGACTTTAAGTCTCATTACTGCGCAGTATTTATTAAACCTTTCAAATTGAAATTAGTCGTCCATTGCCTCTTAGTTTAAAGCGCGACATCTATCAATTTCCTCTACAAGGAGTCATAAGTAATCCGGGACATTCTCCGCGGTTTACTGAATCAGCGTCCAGAGATATGTCGAAATAGGTTCTTAAGTAACGGGAGCACATACTTCGCACGATGCGAAATAAATCAGGGCTTTCATAATGCGCTCCACTACGTCCTATAAAACCTTGTTTTTATCTGACTTTTAGACTGAGAACTATTTTATAAACTATCTTAGTAACTGCCCAATTTTCCGTACATGCCTGTTCTTCAAAAAAATGACGATCATAATTTTAGGTAAATATGAAGTCAAATATATATCTTGACCGCTAAGAAACCACTACGCCTTGCAAAATGTTATTATAAATAATATAGCACAACGTAGATCAAGTACAACAGTTACTTTGAGTAAAATTTGTTAGCTCCCATTGCACGTCTCATGCTTATAATTCGTTAAATAAAATTTATTAATTCACATTGGTCTTATGAGATATGTAGCTTTATTGTGACTGATTACATTGTTCATTATGCATTATGTTTTACTTGCATAATTTCCTTTTAGTTCCGCGATTAATGCAAAACTTGTAAGTAACTTTACGATGGCTTGTAGATAAGTTACATTGAAAATTAATTGGTAACGCACAATTGAAAATAAGATGTTTTTCAAATTGATTCGAGGTAAGGTAAGCTAATTATTCAGTAGCCTTTGCATGAGTTGGACTACAAACAGCAACAGGTCTTTGGACGTTGTCATTATTATGCTATAGACAGATTCAGCCCTTTATTAACATCCCTGATAATTATTTATAATGTTGCGTCGTTAGGATAATAAAGTAAATTAGTGTTGTTCACGTTTAGAATATTAATCTTCGTGTCTTGTTTTATAGCACACCCCTTCTCGTTGATGATAGCCACTACTTTCATTAGTCGTAGTATTTAGTACGTTTCATTCTACGGCTGATTTGTATTTACAGGACTACATGGAAGGTCTTTTTCCTTCCTGTAGGATACTGCATTGTAGCCGCACTCGGTAACAACGCTGAATCCCGGCAAAGGATTCGATAAGGATGCTTCTACAGGGTTGGGCAGATAAAACCGGCCCCATCTCATTTTATATGATTTGAAAAGGAATTATGTTAGAAATTCTGTCTTGCTTGTGTTTACTGTCATTACTGTTGCGTCAAAACTGTTTTAGTGTTGGAAATACTTGTTTTGTACAGTAAATAAGCATGAATTATTTAATAGCAGAGCGAATATTCATTGTAGAGGTGTACATACAGACCAGCTCTATCAAGGAATCACGTCAATTATTGCAAGACAAATATTCGTTTCGCCCAGTATCAGCGAAAAGCAGCATTCAAGATTTGGTGAGAAAATGGCGTACGACTGGATCCGTTACAAATGTAAAGAAGAACAGAACGCCTTCTGCCCGGATACCTGAGTTCACAGCGCAAATTATTGAAATGATCACTAGGAGTCCTCGAAAGCCTACCACGAAATTGGCTTAGTAGGTTCATGCGAGTAGGAGAACTTGTGGACGTGTGTTAAAGTCTTTGAAATTTAAACTGTACCTAGTGAGAGCTGTGCAACAACTGAATGATCCCGATAAGGGATGTGTAAATTTTTGCCACTGGTTGTTGCACATGGTTACAGACAGTTATGTAGCCCACTGATGTTTATCATTAGTGATGAGGCTTGGTTTCGTCTATCGGGATATATCAACTACCAGAACAATAAGCATTGAGCGACATAAAATCCTAATCTATTGTTCGAGCAACCTCTACACGACCAAAAGATCGGTATGTTGCGCTATGATTGCGAAACACATTATTCGTCCAATATTCTTCGATATCACAGTCAACATAGATGTCTACTCGATCTTTTTGGATGAAATGTATCCCCAACTGGTGGAAGAGAAGCGTAATTACTGCTTTGTTCAACAAGGCGGAGCAACATATCACACATCTGGGAGGTCACTCACCCGTATTAATCAGATCTTTACTGAAGAGAGGACTGTGAGTAGAGGCTTATGGCCACCGCGGTCACCATATTTGTCAACATGTAACTTTTACTTATGGGGATACTTGAACGGAAAAGTGTACGAGAAGAATCCCCATTCCATTGATGAATTGAAGGATAACATTAGGAATTGCAGCCGCTTTATCACCCAGACGGAATGGCACATGTTTTTATGAACCTGTTAAGACCTGTATAGAAGTATTTAGATGCAGGTGGAGGACATTTCCAACATTTATTATGTAGGTAAATACAGGACACATTCATTTATGCATTTCTTTCCGTTTGAAGTTTGTTTCAAATCAATGTGATAACACGGGCCGGTTTTATCTGCCCAACCCTGTATTTTCTCGTAAAATTCAGTATTGTTAATAAAACTATTCGAATTTCTCACAACTTCTAGTTAGATGCCAAGAGAGCTTCTTAAATAATCCTGGTTCTCAGAATAATTCCAAAGATATTTGTACCAAAACATCGTAATACAATGTTAGCTTCGTAATTTACGCTAAATCGTCATTGTTTTTTTTAGATTAAACTATAGTTTAAAAGTATATGGTCTAAATGCGATCCATCCGAAGTGCAACCAAGAAAGACGCACCTGTATTGTTTGCTTCTTAACAAATAGCCCCGCGGTGTTTTTTTAAATCCAATTTTTATTACACATCGGATTATAATTTAAAGATATAAGTAGAAAACTCGGTATAAGATGATATCATTTAAGATATTGACAAGTTAAGTGTATTACTTGACCGATCTAGACTTTCTAGTCAAAAATGTTTTGCGTAGCTGTATTTTACCATCAAACTATCACAAAAAAATTAATCGATGTAAAATTACAACCGTACTGATTTTTTAGACAATTGAGACGTCAGTCGTTGAGCTGACATCGCCGACGCCTGGCTGTAAGAAATTTATTTTATAAATCATTACAGTATGTCACGTACGTCACAAAGAAATATTATTCAATTGGTATCAAATGACCCAGACCTAGACCTCCCGGTCTGCATATTTCTTGATAAGCTTAAGATTTCATTCCATTGCTTTCCCGTATAAGTTAATCACCTTGTAAAGGATTCTTTCACACAATATTAGTGTTTCTTTTTATCAACGTTTACATAATTGCAGGGTTCCATATTTAAGTTTTAGCTTTGTTATTGATTTTATGAAAACTAAGTTACGTGATCCTTGCTTCTCTATTTAATATTAAATTATAATACTTTTTGAGCTCGATGTGTTTCTAACGTTATCTGTTTGCTATTTGACAAAATAGAAGTTTTGAAATTTATATCGATATCAGTGAAATTTATGTTTAATTAACTTACCGAAGAAAGTATATTGGTACGAGTAACATCGATTTTTGAATTTATGTTCACTTACAAGCAAGGTACCTCAAGCTACCAAAATTGGGTATATTATAGACATTTACAATCCAAGAGGCCCGCATATTTTTATATTGGGGGTAATTCGCTTTAGGCGGATTTCATCCCCAAAGTACGATGAGCATCCACAAAGAATTATGCTTTTATGCAGTATAAAGGTAATCATTTAATCATTTGTTTCATATAAATCGGATTATTTTGTATGTGAAATTGCCAATATGGTTTACTTCAGGCTCCAATTTAGGATGATTTTATTCCCTAAAGCCGAATTGCCATAGATATAAAAATAAGGGGGGGGGGGTCGTGAATTATCATCAACATTGGAGGGCGAAACTTAGGCATCTTCCTTATTAATGAAAAAAAAAGGTTGTGAACTCCTTGACTTTATTCAATGACATTTATGTATAATTTTTTGAACTTGATCAAAAATATTTGTAAAATCATAGAATTGCCATCAAGTCTATGATATTTAAGAAATTTATAAGCCTACAGGTGATAAATAACAATACAAAGTTAAACACACCACAAAATGGTTTTAAATAAATACCAGGTTCTTTAGAATATACGCTCATATTTAGATAACATTTATAGGTACTGCATATAACACAATGGGTTAAAAAGTACAGGGTGTCCAGAAATTAAATGCATTAGTTAGTACACGTGTACACGGGGCCTCAGTGAATATTTTTGCAAATTTTCACGTAAAATTGTATATATAAATGAGTATCAAAAATATAAGAAAAAAGCCAGAACAAAAAATAATGCGGTAATTGCTAATTAGGTTATTCGTAGAATTCCATAAAATATCTTTGATATATATATATATATATATATATATATATATATATATATATATATATATCTAATATT
>JAHWXV010199033.1:0-16250 GCA_024586415.1 Phrixothrix hirtus | reverse complement strand
CACACACACACACACACACACACACACACACACACACACACACACACACACACATATATATATATATATATATATATATATATATATATATATATATTTTAATTGGCATTCTCAAATATATAAATATTTTTCTTAAACTGAGTGTAAACTAATTCGTATTTTCCGCACGTTGGGATTGGCAAATATATGTGGAAGTTGGCCCTAACTTGGCCGTTCCAAATATAAAAAAATATGTTTGAGTTATTTGCAATGTGATTTGCAATTTTCCGCGCTTTGGGCAAACAAATATATGTGTGGAAATAAAATTGGGTTAAAATTTCCTTGAGCCATCAATAACTTACGTTTTCAAAAGTTTAAATAATCGGTGATTTATGTGCTTTGTAACTGATAGTTTCTAATTGCAATGCGATTGTAATGCGCTCAATTGTGCAAGCAACGACAGTCACACCATGAACTGTGTCATCCATATAAAATTAATTCAATTTCTCTGAAATACCTGTAGACTATATAACACGTGCTTGAAATAAATTAAATTTCCTAATTACAATTGAAAAATTAAATTATTGATCAAAATCAAAATATATTTATTGAAAGGAAAATCTATCATTCATTATAAGTTTGCAAAATTGCATATTCTTATTTATATGTACAATTATTATATCTGTTGGATTGTTACGCAACCTCCGTTGTATTTAAAAAAATCAGTTTCGGTTCATTAGATTATGGAATTATTGATATATGTTTTCAAATTTTAAATTCCCTATCTGTATTTCCTCATAGTATTGAACATTGCACATTTAATTGAACTAAAATAAATTAAGCAGTGAAATTTAAAATATAATAAACCAATTTTGACCAATTGTCAATCTAGTTACATTTTCTCATTTTATTCCGTAAACCGATAGCATACAAACGGTATTCTTGTTATCTTATGCGAAATGATTGCACTTCGTAGTACTTTATTTCATAAAATGTCTCCTAACCTCAATTCGTTTAATATTTATAAGCCCAATGAACATAATTAATGTCCGTTAATTGGTAACACTTTCCTTCATCAATAAATGTGTGATTATGGACAAGTCTATTTCAATTCGCAGAACTTCCTACTGTCTTTAATAGTATAACAGTTCGCCATTATACAAAAGGTACATTGCTTTGTTTGTAATTTGTTGAGATTTAAATTTTTAATTATTTTGTAGTTTTTCACCCCTATCCTTACTTGAGTTAAAATGCGCAATGATTTTCCTGAAGTCCAAAATTATTTGCGATGTGGAAATGATTAATTACTTTACGTTGTCCACGTAAATATTCAAAAAACTTTAATTAAATCGCTTGATCACTAATGTAATCATGTGTATCATGCCACGGCTTATTTTCACTTATGTCTAAGTGATTTTAATTTATTAAAATTGCTTTAGCTTTTAATATTTTATCATAAGACAGTATAGTATTTTAATTTGATAATTAATTTTAGTGAAGACCATGAGCTGTCTGTGAACTTTATATAAAACATTTCAATAATTAGTTCGAGCATCAACCTGTTGCTTAAATGTTAAATTCGATGATGAAATACCCGAAAAATCTTTCGAAAAATGCTGAATTCCAAAATGCTAGATCATTAAGAAACTATAATATTTGGTCTACCTTTCAAGATATGGATTTAATGATGGAATAATTGCCTCTTATTTAAATCGGAGCTGCCATTTGTACTACCTGTGGGGTCAACACATCTTATTTTCAGGTTTTATTTTTTCAAATTGTTCGAAAGTTTACTCGATCTTTATGATTTTCCCTATTTTGTAAGAAATTTTAAACTAATAATTAGAAAATGGTATAGAAATGTTCTTTATATTTCCATGATCACTATAACTGCTCTCTTCTAGATGAAAACAGGGTTGTCTGTTTCACACTGATTTACCTCGCACACTTCACTTTGTTATACTTTCTTTCCACTTTATAGTTATTACTTTTAACTTGTATTTAGTTTGATCAATTGAATGGTTATTTGTAGGCATGCGCATAAATTACTAAAATTATCAATTTACTTAATATTGGCAAATGTTGTTTCACTTAATTTTACACATTAATTAATGTATTTGACTACCAACACCATTTACATGGGTTTACTAATAGTAACTTTAAGGTTTGTTTTACTAATTATCCCATTTTAGTTATTTACAA
Organism: Phrixothrix hirtus; assembly: GCA_024586415.1. Classification (NCBI taxonomy): domain Eukaryota; kingdom Metazoa; phylum Arthropoda; class Insecta; order Coleoptera; family Phengodidae; genus Phrixothrix; species Phrixothrix hirtus. The sequence continues at coordinate 14,069 of JAHWXV010199033.1, read as the reverse complement.
TGAAGTTCAACTTACATATTAATGCACGAGAAGGCTCGTAAATACTTATTTTTGAATTCAGAGCTCATTTTATGTAGGAAAATTAATTCTATTCATGATTACTACATTTATCTAGTCCTATTTTTGATATTTATATACAATTTTAATCTTCAAATTTTAAAATGTTATACGCAAGACGAATCACTAAATTTGAATGGTTTATCCATTAATTTGAGGTATTATGTGCCACATAGTCCCCTTCAATTCAAGCTATGACACGCGTACATCAACTGGCATACTGGTCGTAGTTTATGTAATAATGTAACAATATAATAATGGAGTCATGTTGACTGCATAAATAAAATTACAAATAAATGGGTGAAAAAATTTTATCATTCTAAATACATTCGCTAATGATGACTACATATTATTTTATACCATCTTATTCTGAAATAAATGATTCTAAATAACTAAGACACATAAAAATCAAATGATCTTTGCAAACATACTTTTTTCAGTTATTTCAAACACACCGGTTGGAGGTCTTGATATCTTTGTTTCGAGGATACATATCACATCGTTGTCGGGTGTCTTTTATCTGCTACAAACCAGGTTTTTTTGATGTAGAAGGGTCAACTTGGCAACGCTTCAAACTAAGTCTAAACGAAGACGTCCATGCGCTTTGAGATATGGGCTTTCATGAAACTTCGGCCATTTCCTTAATGAATAATCGTTGCCTAGGGTTCCTTTCCCTCAAATAGTTTGAATTCGCCTGATTCAAGACGATTACACTATTTACCGTTATTATATTCATCATCCCCTAGTTGCCTTTTGTACACTATACGTAGTACAGAGTTTATCTAAAGTGTCAATGATTCCTTTCGTTTCGGGATTGACTGTTGTTGCATGGCCATGAAACGTATTCAAATGTATGACCGCCTTTCCGTTTTTTGGCACATACAAAACGAGCGCTTCGTGTTCTCTAAAACACACCAAAGTTGTTTGAGGATGACGTGCTTTATTTGGTAATAATTCGGTTGGAAATTCTGCTTTGCTTTTTTTAGAGTACCCACCAATGTAATTTCTCTTTCAAAAAGTTTTTGCCCCAGTGGTGTTGAGTATACCAATTGTTAGTAGTCATATTCCGACCTGTATTATATATGCGTCTTACAACACCCTTAACTACATTGTGAGCTAAATTTGTTGCTCTTTCCCCAACTTCTTTGCCACCATATACTTTTCCACTCAAAAAAATAAAAGGTTATCGCAAAAACCTTAACTCCATATATTGCAGGTTTATTCGGTATGTATTGAATAAAACTACATTTGCATGTAAAGGGGCATAAAATTTTGTCGATAGTGGAGTATTCGCTTATAGAGTAAGCATGTTCACAATTTTTCACGAAAGGCTCCCAAAACTCAGGAATTGCAGCTGGTTTATGGTTTTCCCTTTGATCGCGTTTTTTAATCGTTAAATCTGAGATGGGAAGAGTAAAAACAAACCGTCTTTTAGACATGGTAGCCCGACATATAGGTGGACCATGAGTAGTACTCCATATACCATGGAATGATTTGAACGCTCCTGTTATATATAATAACCTAAATAAGGCACATGCTTCTACTTTGTCGAAAATCTTCTCATAAGTTTGCAACTTATCTCTGCCTTAACTTTATATTCAATTCTCATGTTTGTGCATTCTATAATTAAGTTTATCAACTCATCTTCAACGAAAAATGAAAACATGTCAACAGGTACTTTCATGTTCTTTGTAGCACTATTGAGAGTCGGTAGGCGAATATAAATAATTTCCTGTTTGGCTCTTCTAGTTTTAAGACTGATTTATTTTTCATCTTCATTTTTCGAATCATTAACTAGAATGCTATAACTTTGAATTGGAAGAATGAGCATCATGGGTTACATTTTCCTCTACTCTTCATCCTCACTTGAGAAGTCCACCGGTTTCACGTCTTCTTAACAATGCCATCTCCTAAAATAGCTAATAATTCTCTTTCTATCAAATCTGTATTCACTTTCGCATCTGCTTCTAAAGTTAAAACAATCTTACGTAATATTATTGAAACGAATGGAATTATAAATAGAAACCATGATAATATAAAGAACTATAGCTTCTCACAAAGTCACAAAGCGTAAATTATATAGACCTATAGCGGCGACACGTGGAATAAAACTGCTGGCATGGGGCAGAATTCCACCCCACGTTCGAAAATTTTGTTTATTCCGCGCAATACATTGTGGGCTCACAGTGGTGCCAAATATTACATAATTACTCTATTATAAATACAATAGTGCATTTCAGCATTTAGTGAAGAAATAAAAATTACAAATTTAGTATCAAAAAAACAAGGCGATGCCCCAAAAGTGCACTCCGAAGGTTAAACAAAATTGTCATGAAACATTACGCTCTGCGTAAGCGGAGCATGGATAGAGCGCTATAATGTGAAGTTTTGACCTTTCTCTCACTGAATCAACACACTTTGACTCATAAGTATCATTATGTACTCGTTTCACTCACTAAACCCACATTTTCAATTGCGCACTTCAGAACTAGCCTCTAGTTGCTATTACTTCCAGTATTTTTTGGAGAATGTCGTCTCCATTTTATTAAACCTATCGATTTCGATTTATTATTTTACATTTCAAAATAGCTTTTAGTTACATTTTAGCACTCCAATGGGGTCTTCTCTTAGTCCAATATTAGAAAAGTCTGAAATGTTGGACACAAAATACGTGTTGCTCTCTACTAGGTTTAATTTTTCCTTTTTTTATTTCAAAATGTATATGACGCTACTTGCTGTGTTCATGGAAATTCTATATTGCAAGTTATAATTATACCTAATGATCATGATATTCCCTTAAAATTTACGGTAGGAAATGAAAGTAATAGCTCTGTCCTTTTTCAATCACTTTTCCAGTCCTACTTTTAACCACACAATTAATTTAGTTCTAGTGTTAAAAAGCACATCTGTCATTCCTCATTAATAAATGATAATTTTCAAAACCTCTATTTATTAATACGCAATAATGGTTCCTTGAAGTCTATTTTGATAAATACGGTTTTAGTGATTTAGATTTGAATATAATTTTCACTAATTTTTCTAACATTGTTCTATATAAAATGTAATCTTATATTTGTTGGTTAACGCATTTATTGCGTAAAAATTTCTTGGGCCTACCTATTTAGCTAGCCACATTTAACTTGGATAATTTAAATTTCCTTTTCTCAAATTTTGAAGACTCCACTCCAATATTAAATAAATTATATTTGGTATAATGTACCATTTGTACTAATCCTTACGGAAATCCACCATATAGTTTTCGAAATCGGTCACGCCAATTATAAAGGATACATCTATTTCACTTTCTACAAGCTTTATACTTCTATTGTTAAGTCTTTGTACCTTAATTGATTTTTAGCATGTTTCATTATTATATTTTCATCAACAGATACAAACACGTTGATAAGATCTGCATTTCAGTCAGTTTTAATGACTATGTCCGGCCTATTGGTCGTTATTTTTGGTCTATTTATACTCCGATATTGTATAAAACAGCTATCTTTTTATCAGTATTTTGGGTAACTTATTCAAGTTTATGGTTATACCATTTTTCTACTGTTGTTATGCATTTATATTGTTGACTTATATTATAATGTAACAAGGAACATATTTTACTATATATGCCTAAGTATTCTTCTTTTACAAGTTGTCTGCATGATAATAAAATATTGGTGGAGTGTTTCATCAACTTTTTTACATATGCGACATCTTTAATCTTGACTAGCTCTGTGAATTTTATTTAAAATTAGCTTGTTTTTAAGGCTTGCTCTTGTGCTGCTGCTATTACGCTCTTGTTTCACCTTGCACGAATACTTTTGTTAGCCATTTAAAATAATATTTTTATTAAATCGTATTTTCTCGATCATCCTAGCTTTATTATTTCTATTTTTCGTAATTTTATTATTATCATTATTATTATTATCATTATTATTTTAAAGCTTTAATGTTGATCTGAACTGCTACATTCCTTCGAATAAACGATATTTAATGCAGCGTTGGTACGTGAATATTCATAACACAATTTGTACTGTGGAGTATAAGCAAGCAAAACCGTTGTGCACGTAATTTATTATTGACGTTCGTGAAGAAAAATAAGTCATTGAGTGCCAAATCAGGACTGTACAGCGCATGACCTATTAATTTGATCTCTTAAGTGTTTAAATAATCGGTTATTAGGCGAGATGTATGCGAGCTCACATTTTTTTGATGCAGAATGATCCTACGGAGCTTGTTTGCTTTCCATATTTTCCTGAAGATTTCCGGCAAACAAATAGTGGTGTATCATTCAGGAGCAATCGTTTTACGTTCCTGTAAAGGCATTGTTGCCACATGATGAGATTTTCAGAAAAAACAGGCGATTATTTGCTTCAAAGTGCTTCGAGCCCGAATAACTTTTGTTGGGTTTGGTTCATCTTGAGGCACCCCAAACTGCTGTTTACTTTCCGGCTCATATACATATATCCACCTGTTACTATGTTATATACGTCTTTTGAAGCACCGCCATTGTATTTCATAAGTATTTGCATATTTCAGATGTTTTCGAATTACGTGGGATCCAACAACAACAAACTTTTTCACGACTAACTGTTCATGCAATATTTTATGTATGCTTGTCTAACTTTTGCATAGGGTTGCTTGAGTCCCCCAGTATATGACATGACGATTTTGTATTTTCAGTTTTTGTACAGTATTAATGTGTTCTGGCACAACAACTGATTTTGGCCGACCTTCACAACTTTTTTCGGTGAGCGAACTGCGGCTACGACTAACTCGTAACACCAGCGTTTCACGGTGGCAAAGGATAGGGATTCATCGCCAAATGTGGAAGTGGTTGATGAATGCACTCTTGTCTATATAATCCACGTCGAAAGCCGTAATAAACCATCGCACGAAAATTTTCACGAGTTAATTCCATTTTTACGCTGAGACACAATTTTGAAGTCACTGTAAACATCACTAATCATGCTCAAATGTCGAAATCTTCTCAAAAAGGTTATGTTCAAAATTATCAAGCTTTCCATTACAAATATTAGATGCCGTCTTAAACACACATTGATGCCAGCTATAAAATGTTTTAATCTTAAATTTATGTTCAGTTCCAGTAGATTCATCGTTTGAGTAATGTAGTGTTGACATCAGTAACACGCAATCGCCCTTTTTAGGAATGCAAAATACGTACTAAAGTAGCATTTTATTGAAATACTAAACGAGAAATTTTTTCATTTCAAGTTTTGATGTTTTAAAGCTCAATGAGAATTTCTCTGTTATTCTTACGGAGCCTACAGGTACAAATTAATTTATTCCCGATTAAAAATGTGGTGGCAATACGGCAACTTGCGAACCAGATATCTAAAATTACGTTACCACGAAATTTTGGCGAAGGCTTTCAAAGTCTCATAACCATATCCTATGGCTTGGTACCCTTTAGAAAACGCCTTAGTGGTGTTTATGCAACATAAACCACTTGGTTTAAAATATAAAATGTCCTTGCGTCTGCGGTAACGTATTGGCTGGAGGTGTACATTGCTAAGCTATTTTCCACAAACATATCAAATAGACTTCTATTCCGAGCAAATTTAAATAACATGCATGTATTGATTATATTTTGACTACTGTCGAAATTCAAATTTCTAGTAACAAGCTAAATCTCTTCTGCCATACTGTTGTTCTAAAAATACGTACTCCCAAACTATCTGTATTCCACAAGTCATTTATGTTTTATCTTCCTAATTTTAGTAACACAGCTGCATATAAGAGTCCTTGAAAGCTTTAAATTCATCAATTGTTGATAACTTTGTTGTGACGTTACCGTTTTCTTTAATTACGTCGTGGGGAAAAATTATTTACATTTTGCTTTTCCAGGTAGCAGTCGTGAGCCCAGATTCTTTTGATAGGACCCTTAAGGAGATGTACTTTGTCAATTACACCTAGCTAAATTAATTTATAGGTAATAAGGCGATAAACCTTCATAAGTTATATATTACAAATAAAAATAACTAGATGATTAATTACAAATAAAAATTATGTACAAAATAATAATGAAAAGTGGTAAATAGTTATGTACAAAATAATAACGAAACGCTCAAAACGATTGTGTGGACACCTAATACTAAGACGAATATGTACAAAGTGAACTAAATGAAATCACCGTTTAACTGTTCTTTTGCGATTACAATGACGGCAATTAAGGATTGAATTTTAATTCGTAAATCTCAATCAATTAATGTATTTAATTATTATTATGGCAATCGGTTTGTATCGGCTAGTGTTAATTTTAGCAACGGACGAGTGATACTATTGAATTAGTATCAATGAAATTAATTAATAGGTATTTCTCATAAAAAGGCTTTCAACCAACGGCAATTAATTTCTATAGGCCTTAAACGAACGCTAGAATGCTTTTGAAAGTTGCCTAATAACGGATCTCGTATCAATGTTTCTTACATCGATACATAAACGATTTTAAATAATCGACCTAAATGATTTGATGTGCTGCTGTCATATAAACCTTTTACGGACTGAATACTCCGTAACGCTAGCTTTTATAGCACAAGCAACGAAAGGCCACCAGTGGTGCGTTCAACTTAGACGATACAAGTAAGACGGCACTCGCATGGTGATTTTCAGGATACTTCAGTTACCTTGTCGCCCAAGCAACTGTTTAACTGATGGATCATGACTAACCCTCGGCGACGACGTCCATTGCTCAAGCAACAAGGCACAGTCTGGGGCAGACAAACTTCTAAGCGTAAACTAGGTTTGTAGGCTCGGTTATATATTTTAAAGCAAAGGTTGACTCATTAGACGAGCCCAACCATGAACGTGCAACTCGATGTTTACGGCTTAGCGGTCGGATTCGGAGTACGCCGGTTTCGCAATTGAAGTCCCCGGATTCGCGCTCAAAATCGAAGTCTTTACGGCTTTGCAGTTCGGATCGAAGTTCTCGGCTTCGCGGTTGAAGTCGAAGTTCTCTAAGGGTCCTTGCGTCGCTCTTTATGCACTAATTTAGAACGCGGTACCTTTATTCCACTAGTGTAACTTATTTGCTATTTCATTCTTGCGCTTTACGATAACTTCTTGTAAAATGTTGACCTTTAAAATGGTAGCATCTTATTTGATATATACAATGAACTTATTTTAACTAAATACATTATTTGTACTTGGCCTAATTTTAATTAGGCAAGCTATTGAATTTACAAAAATTTATATATATATATATATATATATATATATATATATAATTATTTTAATTATTAGGTGTTTGCCGCACTCCGCGAATTCTTAAAATTTCTTTACATTGTCTTTTTAACTTAAATATCAATAACATTAAAACGCGTAAAATTGTATCAGTTTTTATAATCGCGATTTTGATGTTATACGAGGGTACTTTTACATTGCGAGATGCTGTGTGTTAGATTGACTTGTTGGGTTTCTCGTTCAGGTTTTATTAGTACATCGTACAAGTTGCACAGCACTATATATTCCTATATTCACCAAGTAACGGATGTGGGATTATATTTTCTGACTTTTTTCGCGTTACCTTGTTCCTATGTTTCTTAGATCACCCAGTAAATCAATTCTTTCCCATATATCCATTTTCTAGCCTAGTATTTTGCACTTCGCGATAAGTAGAAGTTTTCTTCATGTATCTCCTGTTTTGAACTTTCAGACGTTTCATTTATATGATTTTTGCCTAGGCCGGATTTTGAACAATGTTGTTCTATTTGGGTACAATTTTTATCATATTCGCCATACATATACAAAGATAATACACCAGCTTGCCTTTTTTTTTTCGTAATGTGACATGCTAAATATAATAACATTCTGTAAAAGAATACAAAAGTCATCATAAAAATTATATATATAGTCCACCAGGGTAATAATATGTAATTATATACGGCGTAGTTTATGACGAGAACTTACATAGCTTGGAGGCTTGTTCCATGTTAGTAATAAATTGTAAATAGGTACGTGCAACTTAAAATGTCCAACGCCATGAGCTTTAATATACGGCGTCCTTAAATAAATGAACTACGAAATTAATTATTTCATAATCTGTATAGTAAACAAAATAAAGAAGTTCGATGTAATAGAAATAATTTAAACAAAAGTGCAATAAACAAAGACTAAACATTACAATCTTATCCTTTAGCGATCCTGGTTCACTATAAGCGGAGATATATGTTCGTTCCTTATAGCATATGATCCAATACTCTAGCAGTACACACAGTGAGCAATACCATTGCATAGGTTAAACGGTTAAATCCAGGAAAATTAGTTGACTGCCGATTGATTCAATTATCCGGTTGAACATGGCTTCCATTCTAAGGGAATACACTCCTAACGTCATTAACTCTTATTTTCTAATTCTCATATAGTACAAGAAGCTGCCAATTGCTTTAAAAAAATGGTCATAGCGACGTCTTATTGATACTCAATATCAGTGATATTCGCGAGATACTCCTGTATCAGAACTGTAACACCATCTCCTTGATTCACAAAGCTGGGCAGCGTTACTAGACGACTTGTATTGTATTTTGATTAACATAAAGATCCATGTCTATGGTAGAACTCATTTACCATTCATAACGATACAGAGTTACAGTATTAGTCAGCAGCTTATTTCAGACTTAATCTAATGCCACACTCACTTCCATATCAATGGAAATAATGTTTCACTGTAAACACCATTTCACTGTGATGTCAGCAGAATTTAACGGCGCCTTGTGTTTTCGATAAAGTCACTGATGCGTCGCTTAATGCCCATGTACGTCTGATGCAAAAGCCGTTGCTGGTATGTCCGACATTTGCGCAGTTCAATATAGTTTATCTTTGAACCTAAATATGAGACAACCCACCTTAATAGGTAAATGCGCTACCGACTGAGCTATCCGAGACTGTTCTCCTATAACTTCATTGTTCCTATTGACGTTGAAGTTATTTAACCAAAATTTAACGGGATGTCATATTTACATAGACAAGAATACATTCTTCTTTAGAACTCATTATTTATAAAGCGACTATTGCATGTCTTAAATAGATTGTGAAGTTCTTTCAGTTGAAATACATTACTTTATCTAGTTGAGTTCCATGTAATGTAAAGTGCATTGCTTGCACTGACCATTTTCTACATAACTATTATACAGCAAAATATAATGTAATACGAGAAGAACAAACTATAGGATTTAGTTTTATTTAAATCGACGAACCTGAGCTTCTAGACTTCCTTGTACTTTAAATTATTTAATACAGAAACTGATTTAGTGGACACAGTTAAGAAAAATAATGTCATCTAAAAGTTGTAACTTTAAAATTCAAATGGGTATATATACTTTCGTAAAGCACTGGATGTATTTATATTTTCTGTTAAGTTTAGGGATTTATAGCAAACTTCATCTTCATCTGATTTCTCCAAATTTTTATGTTTAAAATCCAGTTGTTATAAATTAAATTTAAACCCAGCGAAATTTTATCCCACTTCATTATAATTAACATCCCGAAATTAGAACCATTTCTTTAATTTTACTTGGCACCATTATGCTTCTAAATTTTCATGGTAACATTTTACGATAAGGACCACCCGTGATAATATTATATTAACGATTACAAGCGTATATCTTGCATAAAAGTAATAGCAGAAAGTTATTCGTGTTATAGCTTCTTCTTATATTGAAATATTTCCAACTTCTATAAGGAACAATCATAAATAGTGTATTCAAGTGTACAGGCCCATTTCGATTTTTATAGCTATTCCCAAGCTACTGAAGCTATTAAAGTGCAAGTAAAATCTTATATTAGAAACTGTACGTATATTTGAGCTTTACTTCCACTTTAAGCGGTAAAATTGCTGCTCGCTTAAAACTAGATAAAAGACTTGCTACCCGATCATAGTGCATGTTTATATAATTATTCATGGGTATAACGTTGAAATTTGCTTTCCATAAAAATTCCAGTCGTCTAAGAGCATCTTCACAAAGAAAAACATACTTATGTCTTTAATCAAATTTTGAAATTTAAGAAACGTCTGAATTTATTATTAACGATATATTTCTATTATTGTTTTATATTCTGACCTTTTTAATATTTCGAATTCAAGAAACGGAATAAAGTCAGAGGCAGTGGATTGCATAGTATATAAATTATTTTTCGCTATAAAAACACATTGACTGCAAAAATGTTCTACAATATTTATGTGAAATATATAATTTTATTTAAGGATAATGATTGAATGACTGGCATCAGAGATATTCCCTTTATTTCTTTTTAGAAAGAACACGTCTAACCAAATCATTAGAATATTTAAGTAGTGCAACAGAGTACTTGCCTGAGTTTTAGTTTTTAAGACATTTTCTACTTTAAAACGAATTTAAAATCCATAATTCATAAAGAAAAGATACTTTTAAGAAACATTTGCGGAATACTGAATTTTTTTATCATTTTAGCTACTCAAAACAACGTCATGTTCTATACCATAATGAAAATAACATAGCTTTAAACAAATAGTTGCAGCTATGGAATACTAGTTTTGTAAAATTGTATAGCGATATGCATCTTAGAATTTGTTGTACGGAATATTTTTTTCATCACAGCAGTTTTCCAATACTGCCTATCTTAAATTCAATCAAATATTAATTTTAAGTTCTCAAACAAGTACTTGAATTGGATAGTAGCTCTGATGTTTATGCCGATAATTTTAATTTGAATTTTAGATCCAATGAATAAATCATTAATTTACAATTCAAAATACTCCAGTTCTAATTCTATTTACGGTAGGTTAGGCTTATTTACTTTAGGTGTCTAGAAGGAGTTATTTCGTACTAACTTTTAAAAGGTAATACTTGCTAGGTCTACTTTTTTTATATCCACTCCTCGTTGATTTTTCTCCAGTTTCATGTTTAGAGTTTAATTCATTCACTTTGGGCTTGCCAAACCACTATGTGTATATTTAGTCATAGCAAATTCAGGTAGAGTAATAGCTATTATTTGTACATGCGATAAATTTATTGAATTCCAATTATTCAATAATAAAACTTGTAAATAGTACTAAACGCGAATGATTTGTCATACTATTGCACTAAATCTTATTTTTTTAATAACGACGCTTTTAAAAGTTCTAAAGAAACACATGTATTAACAAATACATAAAATTACTTTAGAGCAGTACTTACCTAAAGGCTCTTCATGAATAGTAATAAAAAATATCCATTGCTTAGCGATATTCATACTATAAAAGTATAGCTGCCCATCTCAGCTTTCGAAACTTCCGGATACCATAAAGTTAAAGTGCATATTAATAGTCATATAACCATTTAAAATCATTCTTCATAAACGCAAATTTCAGCAGTTATCATTTTACAAACACCGCATCTAACATATCCTTAATTCTCGGTAACACGGTATCAACATTGTTCATCTAAAATATTACATTAAGGATACAACAGCTTTTGAGTACAACAACTATAGCTTACAAACTTACCAGGACTTTGTTAAGGAATAATTAATGATTCACATGCTTGTTACATTAACACAAACACTTTAAAGGACAAAGAAAGTACACAAATTTTCCTAGTTCGGTTAAGTACATAGACGCGTTTAAATATTTTCTGTTCAACATTATATTCTATTAAAGGAGTTAAATAAAAAAATTATAGATGAAGGCAACCTAATACCTCAAAATTATATGCATACGTATAACTAATTGTATAGATAACTTAGAAACCAAAAACTGATGAATTTGTTGTACCATTCTGGATATTACTTTTTTGTATCTAAAAATATGAGTACTCACTAACCGCAAATTAAAACTTAAATTAACATAAAGGCTACTTTTAGAATTAAAAGTATAAGCTTATATAACTGGAGGACGTTTATACAATACCTTAGTAATAATTGATTATGTTATTTTAAATAAAATACAAACTTTAAAAGGTCTCCCCAACTTCTTACTATTTACTGGTCAGTACTTCAACGTTTTCGACTCGCACTTCCTATATTATTAAGTTAACAGATTAACTGTTATTACAGTTTGTAAACTGCAGCCTAGTATTTACACGCTTTGAACATACATTGTAAAGGTAATTGATATTATTCTAAAAATTATGTAAGATTTTACTAAATGTCCTAACAACTTTTGTTTAATTTTTGTGAATGATAAATGCATGTGGTAAAGATCTTTAATATTTGAAAAAGGTAAGAAAATTATCAATGCAACATCTATGACTAAAAATGCAAATTTAAGATGGTAATCTATTATACTTTATAAAATGTAAGAAATGAAAAATTTTTTAATGCGAATTAAACGTTTGGTTTACAAATATAGAATATGAGAAGTTAGAAGAATTTTATAAAATTATTCTATGAAATTATAAAAATAATCTAATTAAATGGTTTCGTTCTTGGAGTACAGCACCAAAAATTTATTAACTTCGGATTCTATACATCAAATACTAATGATGATACTGAGGTAGTCTTTCAATTCTGGTATGTGTTCATTAACAATTATTATTAGTTTATTAATATTATTGTTGTTTCTATCAAAACATATTTTGTATTTGTATGTATAAAATGCCTCTGGGTTTATAGTTAATAATTTTTTGCTTTTGTTAAATAGGATATCAAAATAACACGATTTATTTTTGATTGCATAAATAGTTCAGTTCTTTGTTGCGGAATGTCTTGAAATGACCTTTATGCCACATGTGGTGAAGTTTCTACTATCTTTAAGGTGTTAATGGAAACATTTTTTAGTAGTTCTACAGGTACGCGCGATATAAATGGATATGTTATTATTATTTTCTTAGTAAGTTTTTTTGTAAGCAGGTATGTACATGAAGTTGAAATTCGGTCTGCGTCAGTGAAATTTACATTGGAGATGAAATTAGTTTTAAATTTAAGCTTGTATGTTAGCAATAAATTCTTGCGTTTAAAATTGTTTACTATGTTATCAGATTATTGAAGTTGTTCTAATGTAATATTAGCTATTTTCATCAGAATTACTTAAGCTAGTGAATTGTTTAATATAGCACCTTTAAAGTTGTTTATGGTATTTTTTTTTAATTAAATTGAAAGTAAATAGCATTTTTTGAGCTTTTAAGAAAATAACGGCAACTTTGTCATTAAATTGTTTGGGTAATAGAGGTACTGTTAAAATTTTATGAAACTAACTATCAAAAGTTAATAGTTTATGAGATAGAAAATTATTGAACCGTCACTGTATTTAAGAATTTAAGAAATCAAGAAACTTTTGAGACTCAATTAATTACCTTGAAATAAGACAAGCATGTCGGCTGCGTACCAATAATAAAGTTTAATGGGTTTTCGAAAACAGCATTGCTTCTCGTAATACGTTATTATAAGTCGTCAAGAAAATTTGCAATAAAACTGCTGTTAAATTTTGAAAAGGTTTTGTTCGATGTCTACATTAAATAGGCTAGATAAAATTTGTGTTGTTCATCATTAAAATTAGAATCTACTAGAATATTTTGTATCGCGGATTTTATTTCAGTAGTGGGGACAGTTGTGAATAAATTAACAATTCTAGAAGTGACTAGGAAGCCTCCTGGTGCTAGTTTATAATTATTTAATTCTTTTATATGTTTTGTACAATTTATAATTCAAAAGGAGTGTTTATTCTCGATTAACTTTTTAAAAAGGTTTCGTTCGGTACATAAATTAAATAGGGTAGGTAACATTTTTGTTGTTTGATTGCCACGTAGCAATTTGAATGAGTGTAATTATTAGAAACGTGACAAAAAAATCTTTGACCGCTTAGCTCTAGAGTTATCGGCAGAGTAGGGGTAGGTCTGATGTTCTTTTTGGTCTTCCACTTCACTCGTCAGAAATAGAACAAAAAGTAGCTATTAAATCGAATTAATTATAGTAGTATCCCAGAAGTGACTAAGTTCAATGGTCGTCACACTTTCGTTTAGGTTAAAAGCGATGTAAGGTCTTAAAGAGACCTAAACCTTTATATTAAAGATGTAATCGGAACGATACTAGAACGAAGGCGAGAT
>JAHWXV010198899.1:0-18330 GCA_024586415.1 Phrixothrix hirtus | reverse complement strand
AATACAAACACTTTGCACACAATCAGATAACTTAATTATGTACATGACAAAGCAAAAGAAAATTTATTTAACGAAATTTGCAAAACCTACAAAAGTTGTTCGAAATGCTGACCCTGCATTTCAATGCACAATTACGCACAACGAACCCAGTTTTCTGATAACTGTGGAATCTGTTGGTGTAAATTCTCAGCAGTGGTATTGATACGACGATGTAACTCATCGATCGTATCAATTTCGATGGCATTACCACTTCTTTCATGTAACGCCATGAGAAAAAATGAATTGAGTTAAGATCAGAACTATGTGGAGGCCATAAGATAAAACCACTCCAACCAATCCAATCCACCTCTGTGGAAAAGCGACATCGAGATGATATCGTACACCACGACTAAGATGTGCAAGACAGCCGTCATGCATAAACCACATCTTACGATGCACGCCGAAAGGGATGTCTTTAAAGATTCTTGCAAAAAGTGAAATTAAGAAGCGCCGTTAAGTGAAATTAATTATATAAGCGAATGAATAGTAAAACCTAATTGGTGAATTATCAGTACCATTTTTATGTCACAATTACAAATATAAATTCTTAAATTTTGCAAATCCATTACTAACAACATCTATCTCAATATTCAAAAATCTCAGTTCATGTTTTATTAAACATAGGGGCCTTTTCTTAAAAAAAATACATCAACTTTTCCGTGAGAACATCTACTCTTCTAAAACTAAATGTTAACCCCCGATCCCCTTCGCCCTGCAATTTCAAGGAGAAAACTTCCATTAACGACAGTAGTCTCGAACATCACGCAAAGTAGTCGCATTTTCCGTGGTTGTGTGTGCCTAATATAATTCTGAGGAAGTCATCGACGGGTTACCCCTTTTTTTATGTATTTGTATTGGAGGCCGAATAATTGATGGTTCGACCTGCTATCGCTAAAGGCGAATTTTTGGTTGG
Source organism: Phrixothrix hirtus (assembly GCA_024586415.1). NCBI lineage: Eukaryota > Metazoa > Arthropoda > Insecta > Coleoptera > Phengodidae > Phrixothrix > Phrixothrix hirtus. The sequence goes on along the minus strand of JAHWXV010198899.1, from coordinate 17,378 downwards.
GTCAACGTTGTTCACCTGTTCGATTCGCTAACAACCGCTAGGATCCGGCAAGGTAGTACGCAAAGTACAATAAAAATTCAGTAAACAAAGGCCGCACCTTTTCTTCGAAGTCTCAGATCATGGAGACCTCAAGTAAGTGACATTCTTCAATTTTTTTCAATTCACTGAGTTCCTCCGGGGAATCCGCTAACCAACTCCTTTGTTCATGCATTTAAGTTCGCTGGGAAAACTTACTTCTAATCAGTAACGGATAGACAATTTGATTCACGTTTGTGTCAAATCTAAGTAACTAACAAAAGACTATTTAATTGAAATAATTACTGTAATTTTAGCCCACGAATAATTTTAGAATAATTATAAGAATTGAACAGGAGTCCCCTCTATATTTTTTTGTACATTATTTTAGTTTTATGTAAACAAATGTTTAGATATCTTTAATTTTTTGTACCATGCTATTTTTCTTTGGGTCATTATAAGTGAAGTATTTAGTACAAATATTGTCAGATTTTGTTGGCGTTCCGTGCATAATACATAAAATCTTCTTATTTTAAATTTGCCGCCGTATGTTTTCAGAAACAGCGTGGCTGGCAAGGAAACAAAAAAATAACAAATAGGAGAGCTTCCTGTCGAATAAAATACGAGAAACGCGTTTTTCTACGCTTCGTGACGATTAGGAGGCATAATTAAATTAAAGTGACAGTTAAATGAAAATTTTTACATCTGGTGGATTCCAACGATATTTATAATTGGTATTCTCATTCGTCGCGAGACCCCCCGCGATGAGCATTTAATCCACGCGTAGTTTGGGTTTGGAAAAGAATCGGTCGTGTGCTTGAATTCTTTGTTTGAAATGTTCTGGTGTGTGTGTAGGGACTCCGCATAATGTAGTATGACGGAATACCAGACCTAAGAGATGGTATAGCATATCTTTGGGGATTGACTTGCTTTTTTCCACCCCAGTTGCTGCTCTTTTGGACGTGTTACGTTCTTTGGCAGACGCAGGAATCGATAAATAAATCAACATTGACTACTTTGGTTCAGGGCATTCAGAAAACCCGGTAAAGTGACGAATAAAACTAAGGTACCCTCTTATAATATTGTTCTTTTACTTCCTTATTGTTGGCATGTGAAAGTCGTACGCGAAATGTCAACGCTTCTCAGCAAGAATTCAATTTAAGTCAACGTCTCGGCTGCCAACCCTTGTAGAGGTCAGCTTAAATCTTCCCGTCTGAGGGGAGCCTATTAATACATACCTTCTGTCGAGATTTTGGACACATACATGCCCTGACTGTACCTATTATATTTTAACCCTAATTTTAGGTTTAGTAGACTAATTAGTTCTTCCCGTACCTCTTGAATCAGGCCAAATTCAAGAGACGAAGAAGCTACCTGTAACTTTTTTCTTTGTAACTTATTGTTTTGTGTATATGCTAAATAAGCCATTTCTTTAGCAATAGATATGTCATATTACCTAACTAGAATTTTATTTTTGAACGTAGAATAAGTTAATTATTAATACTTTGTATTTCAGGATATATGTGTTAATTAAGGTCCCTGCCCCTGTGATCACGATCTTAATTGATAGTAATATTTGGGGCTCTAATAAAAGGCAACCCCGGGACAAACGAACTAGAACCCACGGAACTGTTTGTATCTGTTCCGAGGAATAGTTCCATACTTTGGGTGGCCTATCTGGGACAGTGGCGCCCCTCCCCTATATCTCGAATCCTTGTACGCGTTCCCAGCATTTTTCTTTAGAGCGCAGACAGTGCTGGTGCAATTTAATACCGACTCTCCCTACTTCGAAGAGCTGGCGGGACATCAGTACCGTTGTTGGGCGTAACGCCTAACGCGCTTGTGAGAACGTTTTTATTATTTTACCGTTATAGACCTTCATAGATGTAATAACTATAATTTTGTTACAGGAAAAACGTTAGACATAAGTAGGTAATACATTTATAAATTGTAAGTCTAACCTGTACTGCATTAGGAGTACTTCTGCAGCGGCGTACGCTAAGTAAGTAACTAGTAAGTATCTCACGGTAAAAATAGGATGCCCTATCGTCTCGTTTCTGAAAAAGATCTAATTATCAAAATATTTAGATAAAGTAACGCCCAAAAATTACGAATTTTCCTGACTTTTGACTCTCGCACACCGTTCCTGAATGTTAGCCTAATTATTCCATCAAAACCGCAAAACCTCCCTTTACTCCACTGTGGTGGCCTGATTTGTTAGCTAACTCAGCGAAATCGGCATTTTAAACAATCTTTTGGTGCCCAAAGAGATTTCCGGCCCATTATAGCGTGCCGGAAATTTAACAGGGCTTATTAAGGTGTAGTTTGCAATTCCAGCCCACAGAATTAAGCTAAAACGATGCTGAAACTTATTTTGGCGGATCGTGTGTGAATTTTCTTCTACCCATGTGTGGTAATTGTGAAAGTTGAGAACACCATCTCGTGTGAAACGTTGAAAATTCTCTTTCTCTGTTACGTCTATCTAATAACCACTCGCAAAACTGCTGCCGTAACAGATAGTCATCTAGAACCAATCCCTGCACTCTTTGAAAATGGTAGGGGTATAAACCATTTGTGTGCAATATATTCCAAACAAAGGATTGGGAAGCTTCGACTTGTTGGGCAATATGTCGTGTACTTGTAGTTGAATCATTATCTACCATATCCAAAATTACTTCTTCTACATTTACCTCGATTTAATGTGGCCTACCACTACCATGACCTTGTTTGGGTTGTAAACTCCCAGTTTCTCTTGCGCGTCGAATTACCCCGAAAAAGCATTTTTAGAAGGCGTTTGTCGATTTAGAAATCGTTCAAGAAACATACGTCTTGCATGGTTAGAGTTTCCTTCAGCAGCTACATACATCATAATCATGTCTACGTATTCTTCGTTACTGTAAATCACCATTTATGACTTAACAAATTAAAAACTTAATACTTAATTTTTGACGTTTAAGTGACATTCAGTGTACTTCATTAGATTAAATAAATCAAGAGTTTTCAATAAACGAAAGTCAATAATTGCGTATTTCGAAGAACAATTTACATAATCATACAATTTCAATTTTATAAACATTTTATTAAAATTTTAGCAGAATTTCAAATTTGTTTTCAAAAATTAAATTAGTAGCATATTTTGATATTAAAATATTACTCAAGCAGCATTTTTAGTTATTGATACGTATTAACAACTCCTAAGTTGATTTCAAGGTATTTGGTTACTATCCATTTCCATCATCCTAAAACGTTTCTATAGCATATATGTCACTAAAATAGGGAATAGCATTTACGTATATATTACTTGTTCATCACCGTTACAATTACGTTTCTCTAACTAGAGATTTAGGTGTTTATTCCGTTACAGTTTAGCCGCTGAAACTTGTAATTACTTTTCCCCCTTTTAATAATGTTGTTTCTATCTTACTCAAGTAACTTTGTAATGCATATAATATTGCTATCATTTTTTATAAAACTTTATCATGAGGTTACAAGGAATATAGTAAACAGTAAATATGGATGAATACTTCCATAGTAATCAGGAAAGTATAATAGTGTATAACATGTACAACGGTCCTAAAATAAAAACGAATGCCGGTTTGTTGTTAAGTGTGATTATGATACCTCCATAAAATAGGCACGCCTCGTGAAATATTAATATTTATAAAAATAAACGTAACAAAAATTATATAAAAAAACCACTGAAGTATTTGAAGTGCAAATATACAACATATTTTCATGTAAGTAAGTAAAAATAAATAAAATAATTTAAACAAAATGACTTTATTCATTGATTAGTATTAATAATTTCGATAAAATATGGCGATGTTCACATAAATACGTTGACGTTAAATTCTTTGGTTATTTTAACGTTATTGGAACTTGTGTTTCAACAAGCAAGGTGCTGAATTTGTAGTCGTGAACAATAGCAACTAAAACGTTACAAAAACTTGACTAATGACTTGTAAGAAGCAACTTCTTCAAGGTACTAATTAAGTAATTAAAGATAGCTATTAGTACTTACATTTTTACTATTAAGTTGACATTTCTTAAGAGTAATTATAAATTGCTTTTATTACATTGCAGGTACTTCTAATGCTACTGAAACGTATAATACTAATTAGTAATTATAAACAGTAAATCTTAAGATATTTTCACCGATAAAAAAGTGAACCAGGTAATTTTCACGTTAAAATAGAAATATGTGTAACAGTTCGGTAATATTTACTGCGGTAAAGTAAATATAACTCCAATGTCCGTTATAATTACTTTAAGTGCTAGTTAGGTATACAAAACATCAATAGTTTATAAGAACTGTAAACCGTTGTAACTTTCTTATTATATATTAGAATTAGATTAAAACATTATTTGAATAAAAAGTTTATTTTGATCGCCTCTAGTTACCATATCAGTATGGTAGGGAGGTTAAAATTCACCCTGTATATTTCTATTGCTTCTCGTTGAAATCAAGCATAATAATTAGAAATTCTTGATAGTACTTCCGTTTTATTAAATTTGTTATGGTGTTGTACATTTTCTAAAGCATGTTCAACTACAACAGATTCTAAAGGTTGATTAGTCTGAAAAACCACCGATGCTCTTTCTTTCTGGCGATGAAACTGAATTTTTTTCTGGCTCACGTATACTTTATTACAAAAACAGCACAATTTTTTGTGGTAAAGTGTGTGTGTGTGTGTTAGTGTGTGCGTGCATGCGTGCGGGCGTGCGTGCGTGCGAGCGTGCGTGCGTGGGTGCATGCGTGCGTGCGTGCGTGCGTGCGTGCGTGCGTGGGTGCGTGCGTGCGTGCGTGCGTGCGTGCGTACGTGCGTGCGTGCGTGGGTGTGTGCGTGCGTGCGTGCGTGCGTGCGTGGGTGCGTGCGTGCGTGCGTGCGCGCGTGCGTGCGTGCGTGCGTGCGTGCGTGCGTGCGTGCGTGCGTGCGCGCGTGCGCGCGTGCGTGCGAGCGTGCGTGCGTGCGTGCGTGTGTGGGTCAGATAAAACGCAGCTTTATAACCAAAAGGAAAGAGCACCAGCGTTTTTGCATACTAAATCAACCCAAAAAATCGGATGTAGCACAACATGCTTTAGAAAATTTAGAAGACGATGTCAAATTTAATAAAACGGAAATATTATCAAGAGTTTCTAATTATTATCCTCTTCAACAGAAAGAACGTAGGCGTGAAATTAAATAATTCATGCCGCCTAGTTTTTAAATAAGTGTTTAGTTGGCTGATCTGTTATTTTTTTAATTATTTATCTGTACGGTGGAGCAGTCTATCTCGTGCTGATGAGGACGAAATTATGATCCACGAGTGGCTGTGCGCGCTATTTGAAAATGCAAAACTTTGTTGTTCGCCTGCCTGCATTTTTATGTAAGGTTATGCGATTTTTTGGTGGCGACTAGCCTTGCAAATGTTCATATTTTGAACTTGCAGTTTTATGACTTTTCACCCATGTAGGTGTTTATTAATTTAGAATTTAAACCTTACTCTTTATAGGATTGTCTCTTCATCTTTTATTTATCTGTCAGTTATAATAGATTATAATATTTATATTGATAAAGAAAACACATAGTTTTCGAAAAGATTATAGTCTGATTTAATAAAACCTAAATCAGTTTAACCCCAAAAATCTATTTTATTGTGAATTTTAACTATCAAAGTTTACATAAATATATTATATCAGTTTATTTGATGACAGCCTACATGTAAATAACTAGAAAATTAACAGCGCACAAATACAGCACATACCGTGGGAAATAGTAACAGTACTTTTGATGGCAATGCTGGCAAAGAAGTCCGCTCGGCTTTAACTACGAGAATAGTAAATGAATTGCTGCCAGTAGTTGAAGATCATAAACGATTAAATTTCTTCACCATCAACCTTCCAACTTTTTAAATAACGGATTACTTTTGAAATCTTCATAAATTCATTTAACCTTCCACATGCATCTAATTTATTACTAAAAATGTTTTCAAATATATTAACATTTACTGAATATTACATTTTGAAACGTTGCAAAGTATATTTTTAATAGTTCACTAATCACGATTTAATAATCAATATGAAAATCATTTCTGTCACTTCCTTTTAAAAATAGCACATTAATCACATAGTTAGATTAGAATTTAAACTAATTTAATATTCTCTCCTAATAAGCAAAATCAAGTTGATCGCTCAGTTTTTGATTTCTGGTTTTTTACTACTCTGGCCACAAATGTATCAAATTTCAAAAAAACTGTACAAATTGATAAATTTGTTTTTCCACGCGAAATCTCTGTTGTAATTATCAGTACAACGACATCATTATAGCAAGTGCCAACCAAAATTACTTTGCAAGAATAAATTGAAACGTGGTTCTCCTTGAAGATGAGGAAATTATTGGCATACAAATATTGGACAAACTGGTTTACCATAACTTATACTTTTAAAATTAATGAAAATTGCAAAATTAACTTACTTATAAGTTTAAAAGCATAATTCATCACATTTTTATTAACTAAGGGAGCGGTGTGGAGGGTAGTAACGCACATCTGCAACTTTTAACTTTAATTAAATACCCTCTGTAATGATTTAATTCCATTATTTTGCACAAATTAGGGACCAATTGTAATGTTGTATTGAAGTAAAAACTTAAAACCAAGTTTCCTAAATAATTAAAAGGAATATTAATTTTGTTTACTGTTTATTACTCTGCCTACATATGTTTCGATTCATGTAATAATTTGAACCATCTACGGGGCATTCTAAAATCTTGAATATTTAAGCAATTAATTTGGTTTTAATTAAAACCAAAATTAATATTTTTTTTAATTACTTAGGGAACTTGGTTTTAAGTTTTTACTTTAATACATCACTACCCTCTGTAAATTAAACAAATAAAAATTTTAAAATAATCTAAATATTTAGAAATTTTTTAATTATGACAACAGTCAATAAACTTGACATATGTTAACAAAGATTAATTATAGTCCTAGAAACATGACAGGTAACGACGGAGCATTTAACCTTTATTAACAATAAGTTTAGCCACAAACATCATAATTATAATTCAAATTAGAATAATTAGAATCTAGATGGACTTTATGAGTATAGTTTTGATAATTATTATCCTGTCTTTAATCTTCATCGAATATTCTCCACAAATAATGTATTGTGTCATAGATCTTAATAAATTTTCAGGAGTAGGATTTTTCTACGTTAGAACTGTTAATAACACAAAAATTAATCATTCGATGCGCAATACTTGAAGTGCCGAAAAATGTCACTAAGAGGATGTAACATATGAGAAGCGTAAAAAGGAATACCCTATATATGAATATTTTCGCAAGCATATTCAATAACTTTTAGTTACTCTTGGCCCCTATGGCTATTTAATGTCAAAAATCAGAATGCACCACAAAGGAATACACTTGCCCTTGAAAATGCCATACTAGCTCAAAGAATACGACAGTGGTCATCTAAACGCCCGCGCCATGGTAGACGAATCATTAGGTAAAAAAAAATCTGGTATGTAACAACACAAGACTTTCTCTTACGTATTATAGATATGCAAATAATATCCACAAATGATTAAAATGTTATTTTGGGAACGATAATTACAACAGTGATCCATCCAAACGCAAAACGCTGCCTAACTCCAGCGATTTCCCTCGATAACCCGCTTCAACCGATTAATTTATGTAAAAGAGCAAAAGAAACATGGCAAGTTTAAAAAAATCGTTAGAGCCTTTTTCGAGAAAATCGCGAAAAGGCAAACAATAACTTTAGATTAACCAATTGTAATAAAAATGTTGCGGTTGCATGTCTGGATGACTACAAACTTAAATATACAATTTTGTTTATTTATGACTTTTCGTTTTCAAGATATCCTGTCACATAGACATACAGACACAGACCAATTTCTAAAACTACGATTTTTGTACTTAGTGTACCCGAAAATGTGAATTTCTACTAAAATTTCAACATCAAAAATGTTGGACGAAAACAATACTTTCTCTTTTACCTATATTTCATATTGGATAAGAGAAAGTAAAAATCTGGCGTGAGACAACACACGACTTTCTCTTACGTATATATGCAAATGGTGTCCGCAAATGATTAAATTATTATTTATGTTTATTTTGGAAACGATAATTGTAGCGGTCACTCATTCAAGTTACTGGCAGGCGAAAGGCTGCTTAACTTCGGAAATTTTCTCTGATAACTTGCTTCAACGCATTGTTTCAGAGAAACTTTTAAATTCACGTAAAAGGGCATTAAAGGCGTAATAACCGTAGCAAGTTTTAAAAAATTGTTAGACCTATTTTCGAGAAAATTGCAAAAAAACTTAAAAATCGCAAGAACAAAGTGGCACTACCGGTCATTCAATTTTAACTAAATTCCTCACGTCTCACATGCGGAAGATAAAAAATTTGAATATAAAATTTCATTTTTTATAATGCTTAGAGTTAGAGATAAATTGTTCAAAATTAGTACTTCCGGTTACTCCATTTTCGAAAGTTTATTAGAGAAACTGCTTAGTTCATATAAAGAGGAATTACGTAGCTAAGAAATAAACGAAGTTTTTAAAAAATTGTTACAGCCAATTTCATGAAAATCGCAAGGAACTAATATTCGGAAAATATTTTAAAATGACAGAAATATAGTGGAACTTCCGGTTATTCGATTTTAACCAACTTCTTGATTTGGCATACAAAGCTAGCTAAAACCCAAATATAAATTTTCAATTAACTATGACTATTAGTTTCATAGTTATTTTATTTATAGTTAACGGTGAAGGTCCTTGCGGTTACTTGATTTACGAAAGAGTTTCCAAGAAATAGCTTAAACTATACGAAAGGTAATTAAACGGCTAAGAATTTCTATAAAGTTTGAAAAAATCGTTGGAACCGGTTTCGAGAAAATCGCAAAAACAAAAAATTTGGCAAACATCTAAAAATAAGAGAAATAAAGTTGTACTTCCGCTTATTTGATTTTGACCAAATTCTAGATTTAGCATAGGAAGGTAGTTTGAACTTTAAATATAAATATTCATTTATCTAGGACTTTTAGTTTCGCGGTTATTTCATTCGTAGTTAATGGTAAGAGTATTTCCGGTTACTCATTTTACGAAAACTTTTCTGAGAAACTATCTTAATTATATCAAAGGACGTTATATTTCTAAGAAATACAATAAATTTAAAAAATCGTTACAGCCGATTTCGAGAAAATCGCTAAAACCAAAAAATGACAAGAATAAGATGGCACTTCCGGTTTTCCGATTGCAATGAAATGTTTGCGGTCACGTGTCCCAGGTGGGTACAAATTTAAATATAAAATTTTGTTATATACGACTTTTCGTTTTTGAGATATTTTGTTCACAGACACACATACACACGCGCGCGCGCACACACACACACAGGCCAATTTTCAAAAACATGATTTTCGTACTTAGGGCACCCGAAAACGTTTATTTCCGCTAAAATTTTGACATCGTAAATTTTAGACGAAAACAATACTTTCTCTTTTCCCTATATTTCATATAGGATAAGAGGAAGTAAAACTGAGAGAAAAAATATTGTCATGACCCCGTAGCGAAGCAACGATGGAATTAGAAATGAGTTGAATTGTTTCTTCAGTATTTGTCCGTGAATTCAGGAAACCACTCGAAATTTTAATCAGAATAGGCAACCCCAGTAATCAAGCCTGAATGCTAGCCTTAAAGTTAACTATTACACCGCTTATATTGATAAAAAAATAGGTGATGCAAGTGCATTTTTCAGGTAAAGCCTGTCTTAAGACACCTAAAATAAAAGTAATAGCGGTTCTTTACATACTAACTGCTCAATTCGAAGACAAAGGTGACAATTTATAATTTGAACAACTTATAAAGTTAAAAACACCAGAAATTGGGCCAAGTTTACATTACTAAGCGGTTGTATTTTGTTTAATAAAGATTGTAATCAAGCGTTTTGTGTTATTTCTATTTAATAAACTAATTCAACGCTAATTTATATTTATATATATATATATATATATATATATATATTTAGTAAATAAAATATTAAATAGTATTAACATAATAAATGTTTATAACAAGATATTGATTCATTACATACAGGGTGTTTCAGATAATATGACATTCCCTTTAAGGAAGACAATCAGACCCTATAGGCAATAAGCGTAAAATTAAAAGCAATACGAATACTAAAAATTCCGTTTTTTTAATATTGACGAGTCGACTATGTACATGTTGTCAACCATGACTAATTTCATCGAGTAAGTTTTTTTTACTTAATAAACATTTCCGTAGTAGGTCAGAATTGTACGCATTTATTTTAACTTTTGAAACAGACGCATAAAAACAAGACTGTAAAATAACACACTTCTTTAAATGTCAGTAACCGGTATCTTGATAAACATGCGTTTTGTTGACTAACAAGGGTTTTAATAATAAAAATTAAATCGCAAAATGTTCCCATCTACACCGTGTCCAACTAATTGGTGCTTTTATGTCAATAAAATCAAAATCCAACAAAGTCGTGCTTAGTCATGTATTCCAAACAATGGCGATTTATTTGAAATTTTTTTTATTAAAATATCTTAACAGTAAGTTTTGTAATATCAATTTTGTTCCTGGTAAAAATCTTTAAATGAACAAATAGTTAAATTTTCATCTCAATTAACGTATTTTATGATAAAATTAGAAAATTTTTTTCTCAACAAGTAATTAACCTATAACACGTTTTGCTTGTCTAAAAAACAGGGTGTAGTCGATAATAATTTAAATAAGGACAGCATAAAACTAATTTTTATTCAGTCATTGTATTAAAGCTGTTTGACGTACTTTTATTCTAAGTGTAGGATGTCATGCAATTTCAGAAATGAAAACCGATTTTTAGGTGTAAAATTAAAAAATGTCAATAAATAAATGTTTAAGCTGTTTTTACATTTAAATACATTTTCTTAGTACGATGCATGACTAAGCTCTATTTTTATTATCAGTTATTAATAAATAACTTCTTTAAAATTGTTAAAAGATTTATATATATTATTTCTACATTTTTTCAATTCTGTGTGTTATTTGTTGCAGTAAAAAATCGCAATGTGCCTGCTACAGCTGAAAAAGTGTATTTACTGTTGTTTCATACTATTAGGTAAGTGAGTTATAATTTTATGAACAATTTAACTGTTTTAGTCTGAATGCAACCATAGGCAGTTCGTTGTACATAATTAGGAAAAAGGACTTTATTGTATTCGTATTGCTTTTACTTTTACGTTTATTGCGGTCTACTGTAGGGTCTACTTAAAGCCCTTAAAAGGAATGTCATATTATCTGAAACACCCTGTATAGGGCGATTGCACAACATTTCTATAAAACTAACCACATACAGGGTAACTTCAAGAAAACTTAATTGTTCTTAATTTTTGAGATGAAAATATAATGTGGAACTGTGACCTATCTGGGTTCGGTCTACTGCTCGAACGTCATTTTTGTGACGTCTGCTCGGGTATAATTTTTGTGTCGGCTTGCTGTCACGGAAATTTAATCAAAACTGTAGAAGAATGCTGAAGTTGGAATGAAACCTTTTTCAAGTTATTAATTCCAATAGTTATGACATATAAAGGTGACAGAATATAAGCCACAGTCATCTCAATGCGATTTACGTTAATCCTAAACTTTATTCAAAAAGAATGGCTAAAAAAGTTGGGAAAATTGAAATGCGATATTTTTTTTGTAACCGAGTGTATATAGAAAGCACGCTACTTAAGTTATGTTCGCTACAATCGGTTAAAGACATAGATGTCTATGACGCCTTTTTTGTCATTTTCATTTTGTCTCGCCTTGACAAACATCTGGCTTCTAAATTCAAAATGCAGATTGCCTCAACGATCACCTTTCTAAAACTTGGCTCAATAGTATCGTTTGTAGAGAGCCAAGCGGCGCTCGTTGAAAATGTTGAAACTATTTCGTCCATTTCGTTGTCAAACTTGTAGAGGAGTTTGATGATTGTTAATAAAATACCTAACCAGCGCTTTTATTTTGTGAAGCAATCGCATATTTGTGTCAATTGCCTTGGAAATCATTTTATTTCCAATTGTTCTTCCAAATTTTCGTGTTAAGTTTGTTCCAAAAAACACCATTCGTTGTTGCACTTCGACTCTCGCTCAGACTTTCCAACTACTAATAAATCGTTTCGTAAGGATTCCAACGCATCTGTTTCTTCCTCGATCCAACCGACAGCCATCGCGTCCATTTCGAGTGATTCCCCTCACACTCGATCTTCGTTGCGCAGCGGTTCAATCCATTACTACTCAACTGTGCTTTTACCTACTGCTCTCGTTTGTTTGAAAGTCTCAGACACCCAATACGTTGTCTTCCGTGCTGTTTTGGATACAGCAAGTCACATTTCGTTTATTTCTGAACGTTGTGTCTAACTATTGAAATACCATCGCAATCGTGTCGCTGTTCTGATTGCTGGAATCGGAAAAGCACCAGCGCAATATCACGGAGTTCCACATTTAGAAATTACTTCGCTATCGGGTACAGTCGTATAAAAATCTTATCTTATCTTCATTATAAGTAAAATTACAAGCGACCTCCCTCGGTTTCGTAAAGATCCAAATATGAAGAAAATCTTTTCTAATTTCGTTTTGGCAGATCCTACCTTTGGTACTCCATTCCGTATAAATGCCTTGTTCGATGCAGATATCGTTGTATCCGTTATCATAAGATCACCATATCAACCTCAACCAAATCTTCCATTTGTTCTTCAAACTGTTTTCGGTTTCGTTATAATCCGATCAGCTTCAACACAGTTGCCTATGACTACGGTTTTGAGTACTTCCATTCCCCCTCTGTGCTCGCTTCATTTCTCACATGAAGACAACTTGTGTCATCAATTACAAAAATTTTAGCCGTGTGAAGAATCTCCTACTCAAACTTTACTCACCAAAGAAGATCAATTCTGCGAAGAATTTTATTCTTCAACTGTTACTCGAGATAACTCTGGACATTATCAAGTTCGCTTACCATTCAAACTCAATTGTGCTTTAACTCATTGTTTACGGTCATTGGAGAAACGTTTTGCTTCAGATCCAATTTTCAAATCAAAATATTTAGATTTCATGCACGAATATTTAAATTTGGGTCATATTCAGTTACTACTTTCACATGCAACGCCCAAATACTTTATACCCCATCATGGTATTTTCAAATCACACGGTGATACCTCTAAATTGCTAGCGGCAAAACTTCTTCCGTAAGTTCTCTAAATGATTTGTTGCACGTTGTAACCAAAATGCAGCCATTAATTTCTGACGATATTCTTCGCTTTGGACATTATCCTGTAGTGTTCTCTTGCAATATCAGGCAAATGTATCGCCAAATTAAGATTCATCCAGCCGTTGTTTTTCTTTGATCTGAACGAAAAGGTGTAGTTTCTTCGTCGCTACTTCTTAGTAAAACTCGTGTCGCCCCATTGAAAACTATTTCGCTTCCACGTTTGGAACTTCTTGGTGCCTATCTACTAGCGCAGATGGTACTAGACGTTTTTTAAATTGCTTTCTCGTTCGAATCAATTCATTTGTGGTGCAATTCCACCGTCGTTCTAAGTTGGCTTCAAATCCTTCCTTGTAAATTAAAAAATTTGTCGCGAATCGAGTCACTTTCATCCAAGAGGTTACTCGACCAACTTGTTGGCGTTACATTCCTTCAAATCTTAATGCTGCTGATCTTCCGTCGCGTGGTATTGTTAACTTTAATTTACTTAGTGATCTGTGTTGGAATTCTGGACAATCATGGCTCCTCGAACCTTTGCACAATTGGCCGAAAAATATTTCACTTCTAGCACCTGACATTGGAAGGCTAGAATTAAACCATTCTTGTCTTTTTTCTTGTACCTATAACGTTAATTTGTTTTCGCGTATTTCGAGTCGTCACTCATATATTTCGATTTAATACTCGCTCATCTACTACTTCTCATCTTGCAAGTCTTCGCCGCGCTGAATTGGCAGTTTGCAAATACATACAATCTCGTCCGTTCGCTTCAGTAATTGAAACTATCAAATCTAACAAAATTTGTAGTCCACAAATTCAAAAATTATGTCCCTTTATTGATAATGAACTAATTCGTGTTGGTGGCAGATTAACTTATTCGTTGATGCCGTTAACTTATGAAAACCTAATTATATTGCCTAAATCTCACCACTTGGTCATCGCTCTTGTTGATTTCTATCATATTTCCTATGCCCATTGTGGACCATCTCTCTCAGAAATTTTTGATCGTTTCAATTCGTCAACTCGCTCGATCCAGAGTACGGCAATACATCTATTGATTTCGTACAAAACCTACAAATTTTGGTTCCTCGAATGGAAGACTTACCGAGCGCTAGAGTTACACCCTCTCCCCCATTTTTTCATACCGGAATCGACTTCGCAGGTCTTTTCACGATCAGAATGTCTTCGCTGCGCAAACCTATTGTGTCAAAATTTTACCTTTGCGTATTTGTGTGCTTCGCCACAAAAGCTGTTCACTTGGAGGTGGTGCCTGAATTATCTTCACCTTCCTTCATTGATTGTTAACATCGATTCGTTAGTCGTCGTGGGTTTCAAGCGCATATGTATTCGGATTGCGGTACGAACTTCATTGGTGCCAGCGCCGAACTAAAGAGAGCGCTCCGCTCATTTCTAAGTGACTCCGATAATCAAAACTCGATTTTTGCATTTGCCTCGTCACAAGGTATTGGTTTTCATTTTCTTTCACCATCTAACCCGCGCATTGGTGGGCTTTGGAAAAGCGTCGTTAAAGGTGCTAAGCACCACCTTAAGCGCGTCGTTGGGACTAATACGCTCAGTTTAATTCAATTAATCACGTTGATTGTTCGTGTTGAGTCAATCCTGAATTCTCGTCCTCTTTCGGCAATGTCGTCCGATCCCAATGATCTGTCAGCTCTCACACCAGCTCATTTTTTAATAGGTAAACCACTCACTACCTTTTCCGAACAGGACTTGTTTTTTACACCAGATAATCGGTTGAAGCACTTTCAATTGATTCATGCTTTGACTCAACGGTTTTGCAGGGCCTGGTACTTGCAGTATTTGCTAACTTTGCAGAAGCGTGTCAAATGGACCACTCAGAAACCTAACCTTCAAATTAATGGTGTGGTCGTAATTTCTGAGCCCAATTCTCCTCCACTTCAATGGCCACTTTGGTCGGATTATCACGCTTTTTCTTGGTTCAGATGACGTGGTACGGGTTGCTCGCATTCGCACCTCAAAAGGCGAATATTCCCGTCCCGTCGTTAAGCGTTTTCCCTTGCCATAACTGCTCTTATTTCTTCTCTTTGAAGTATCGTGCGTTGCTTCAAGGCGGGCGGCATGTTGGAGCTTTGTATATAGAACCAAAGTAGTTTTAATTCTTTTAGGTTCTAAAATATAGTTAAGTTATGTAGCCCTATTTTAACCTCGCGCACCCCCCTTTACTTCACCCTAAGTATTCGTTTTTTAGTTTTAAAATACAGTCTCGTCTGGTTTATCGTTATCTCATCACCTCGCTCTTATAAAACCCTCGAACCCCTTGCTAAGTAACGCCGATACTACGTGTCGCCTTCAGTATTGCATAGTAATAATTGTTAATATTAAATTAATTTCCTTTTAAATACATGTAAATATTTTGTGAATTGAGAACTTTGTTCTACTTAATTATCCCGGTTTCCTTCCCTTAAATTTCACCTTAAAGAACAAAGATCGGGTTCGCCGCTCTACCATCATAGAAATTTTAAGGTAAGTTCTTGTACTTAAATTTGTTATCATTTCTTACTTGCTTGTGTTTAATGAATGTAAGAATCCTAAAATTTCTATTGTAAAGCATCTTATATTCATTACTACTCAACGTAATTACCAGCGCCAAAAACTTTAGGACGCACAGCTATTTTTCGTGTGTACCTGTAACGGTTTCGCATAAAGTGTAATCAATTGCACTTAATTGTTTATTCATATGTAGAGCAGTAGTTCTCAAAATTTCTAATAAAATTTTATCAACGAAATTGTAGGTCCGTCAAAAACCCGCAGTGATATTACACTGACTGTTACATTGTTGTAAAAAAATTTAACTTTTGCATTACATTTCAATGTCACCTTTTGATAGTAAGATGATAATAAATACCTTTTCGTACCAAAGTCAGTTTCAAAATTTTTTGTTTAATGAAAAGTTGTTGATATATGATGGAAGTAACTCCATTTAAATTTATTTTGAGTAAAATTTACCGTAAATCAGAATTCAAAAAATGTTAGCCATTCTCTGTATTTTTTTGAAATCTAATAAAAAATAGACAGTTAAGAAGTTGCTATTTAGATTATTGAGAAGAATTTAAAAAGACTGCGCCCACTCCTGCGCCGAATCATATGCGTATTTCTAGTTGTTTGCTTAAATTTGTTTTAACTACGCCACTGTCAATAAATTTAAGTTGATATTATGTCTTAATTCGCGGAGAAGTTGATGAGGTAAATAGTAACTTCGTGAGTGAAACGATCACTCTGTCGAGTTGACATTTATTCAAAACTGAAGAATTTCTTAAAGTCCTGTGAGAAAATTTACACTTAGTTGTATTTCCAGGAAAATATTCTTATTCTCAAATAAAAAGGACGTCGCTCTCGACCGTGACTTCCTTTTTGTTGTAGGACGTGAAGTTACGATAAAGTCTTTTACGTCTAGCCATTCAACTGATTACAACATAACGGATAATCGTGAACGTAACCATAATTTTAATGCATGGGAGTTCATTGAAAACAAAGGCGGAAAATTAATAATTTAAATAAGGATCTTCCTAAAAAGACACATCATTGCCAATTGTGTCGCTAAGATTTGCATCATCAAGGACGAATGTCGAGGATTTCCTTTACTGGAAAGTTCATTTTAGTCAGGTAATATGAAACAAGTGATAAAAACAGTAAAAGTTGTGCTCATTTTTAATTACTAATGGGTATAAGAAACGATGTTGCTTTATCAAATTTTATTTACTTTGTGTACACTTTGATAAGCATCTGCATAGATGCACTAGAAACTTGTTTCAGCATCTTACATAAGCAATTATCCGAAGAAGTGAAAGCAACGATGCTAAATGATTAAAAATTGAGAAGGTTACAAAACCGTTAATAATTTCAAGTCTTCGCATTGACTTAAAGTTTAGAAAATTATTCAATTATTTAAACTAATTTACAATAATATCATATAATTGGGCTATTAAAATTAATTGTTCTATGGTTTGATATTACGCCGTTGGTCAATTTTGTGTAATACTCTAAATTCTTAGACCTAGTCTATATTATATATATATATATATATATATATATATATATATATATATATATATATATATATATATA
>JAHWXV010198867.1:0-12913 GCA_024586415.1 Phrixothrix hirtus | reverse complement strand
GCTAGGAATTTGCGCCGGCCGGCCGCATTGAAGCCGCGGGAGATATTCCGAGCCCCCGGGTCGAACTTGACACGATCCCCGATGTAAAGTTATAAACACGAACATTACTACACGCTTTGTTTGCTAACGTATTATCTCTTGTTTATAGAGTAGAATAATTTTAAGTTCATATCTATTTATTGGTAACGAATATTAATTGCTTTAATTTTGATTATATTGTGAGAATCATTTATTTATTTTATAAATAAGTTAATATAACCACTTGACCTTTCAATTCCGCCGTTAACCGAAGCAAACATTATAACAAAGTTCGTTTCGAGACCGAAGTTCGAGTGACGCAGTTCGGGGTAAACGACGTCCCTCGTAAGGAAACCTATTCCACGTCGTTCTAGACGTCAGAATCGTTGAAGCTGGATTATAACTACCCAAAGAACCACCCCTCACGACTAAGAGCTACCACCGGATAGAACGCAAGTTCTTAAATTATCTCTGTGCCGTTCAGCGAGAACTGAAACGTCAGATACCTTTTCCATTGTATTTTCAATTTTTGACACAACAGTTTACAAAATTTTGCAGTAAATAGATACTGTTAAATTTCACTCAATAATTATTTTGTGCCTTTCCCAAAAACCCCTCCTTCGGCATCTTGTTCCGATAGATGTAATTTTTTAGACTTATAATTTTATAACAGAGAATTAAACAAGACAACTGATGTTATAACTATTTTGAACACCTTTAAATAAATTTAGACCATGGATTTGTTTGAAAGCAGTTTGCTGGACGAGTCTTCATATTCTGATGTTCCTTCTGTTTAATGATATAACGATGAATATTATCATTTACCAAAACATGAACTACCTTTAAGCTCTAAGTTTTCATTCTTTCATTATCTTAGCATGTCATTGGATATTTAAATCCTGTATTTTAACTTGAATTTAGTTTGAAAACGTCGTTCCCAGTGGAATGTCGGCCCTTTTGACTTTTCCCGTCAAATTGATTTTCTTTATTGTGGGCCTCCAAATGGAGAGATCCACTATCTACTTTTATTCAGTTATTTAGGTAAAGTTGGCCATTTTATATAAAACAATTGTATTAGAAGAGTAATCCGTTTAAAATTTTGTAGTTTTTCGAAAAATAAGAAAACTTCATTCTTCTAGGCAGTTGAACGAAGCAAGACTACAGCGGGGCTGTATTGAGGTTACTTGGCATAGTGTGCAATTTTAAAATTTATATACTTAATGTAAACGGCAAAGAAAATTTATTTCATTTTTCGTTTTTGATTTCTAGAACATCGACTACAAGGTGATTAACTTTCACAGCATGTAAAGCGGATTTAGCCTCCCTAAATTTTAACGAAAGGTCCCATAAGTTATTAACTTATTTTACACGACTAAATTGTTATGTTTTACGTTAGATTCATTATGTTTTAAGGGCATTACAATTTAAGTATTACTTGGGTGATTTTGAAGAATTTCATTATTTTACTTATACTATGAGTATTTCTTAAGTTATGTACTGTGTCTTGTAATAAATTGTATTTCTGTCTGGTTGCTTCGTATAATGGACATTGTTCTATGATATGTAGCATTGTTGGCACACAGCAAATATGGGTTATCTTTCACCCTTAAGAATGTAGATAAACGTGAGGTTAGTGTGTTCTATACTAAGTTGCGCTATACTGATTTGTCCCTCCTAGTTGTATTACTGGGGAGTCTCCGAGCACTTGCGTTTGGATTAACTGTTTTAATATTAGCGCCGGTATTGCTCCATTTGAGCTGCTATATTTGTGTTCAACTGGATGTATTTTAATATCTTCCGGTTCAGCTTCAGTTAAGTATTTTGCGGAGTTCATTTTCTTGGATTCCAATGTGACTTGTTGCCCATATGAGAATGATGGAATTACTTCTTGTTTGCAGCTTAGGGTGTCTGTACATTTGATTGATGTGGGGTGCAGGTAGAAATTGTCAAATTTCACATACTTCTGTGGTATATATGTTTGCTATACTGGCTAAAGACCATGAGTTCTAGACGTTGTTATACCACAGAAGGCACTTCCTGTGCCTTGGTATGTTTTCAAATCATCTGTGTATATTACTGCACTGTTTAAGTATTCATTTAGGATATTGTGAAATTCTTTTAGATTGCAATTGGGTTTATGTCTATTTCACTGTAACGCAGATACTGTGTAGGTATTGCGGGGGCGCAGTTTCATAGCAATTTTTACTGAATTCCCATGGAATATGGACATTTAATGTATTTAATTGCTCCTTGAAACCTATATTTACTGATCGAGTGATAGCTGGGTGTCCTTCGTAGATATTTCTCACGGCTTGGTTGAATATCTTAATGTGATTTGGGTGAGTGATTGTGCCTGTATACTTGAAACATAATTCAATAGAAGTTTTAGTCTTTTGTAACACAAGGGTGGGATACTAGCTTCACAGCATAAGGAAAGTATACGGTCGATGCGAAAATCTCTCAGAATAACCTTCAGAACATATCCGCGAATGGAGTTAAGTTGTTCAAATTTGATTTGTAGTATTAAACAGCAAATTGTGCGTGATTAGTCTATTTTTGGCATAATAAATGATTTATGAAAATCGTAGTAATGCGTCTCTATCGCATCTCCAGTTAATATAAGATGTAGTGCGCAAGGAATTTAATGCTTTTTTTGCATTTCAGAACAATTTTTTTGATATACGGGTTCCAGTAGAGCTTCTTATCGAGTATAAGGCCTAAAAATTTGGTCATATCTACATATTTCAGTGGTTGGCCACCTAGTTTAAGTATGGACACGCGATGATTGTTTTTGGGATTACAAAAATGTACACATTATGCTTTGTTAATGGAAAACCGATGCCGGGTATTATTTACGTGTTTTACCATGTTGTCAGTTACACTTTGTAGTATACTATCGATATTCTCCATTGATTTAGTGGTGCAAAATATGGCCTCGTCGTCTACATAAGCTGCATTTACCAACTGATATTTCCAGATCGTCTGCTATACGGTTGATGGCAATGCCAAAAAGAATGACGCTCAGAGTAGGGAGGGCCCTGCGGTGTGTCGTTTTCTAAGATAAGGGTATTAGACAAAACACATCTATTTCTTACATAGAACTTACATTTCGAGAGAAACGACAGTATAAACTTTGATATTCTACCTTTCATTTTCCGGTGTTGCATGGTTTTCAGGATGTTATAGCGCAATGTTTTATCAATTTCCCTTTCTATTTTGAAGAAAATCGTCACGAGGTGACGTCTATTCGCAAATCTGCCTTCTATAATGTTGATGGACTGCGTCTAAAGGTAGCTTGGTATGAGGACAGTAAATTTTTGCTCCCCAACTACCATTATAGGGAAAAGCTGACCATCCTTTCGAGTAGCCTGCTAAGGCAACATATAAGCGAGTTTGGCCTATAGTTTGCTGTGAATTTTAGATTCTATCCCTATTTCAGCAAGAAAAAACAATTGGTTCCCTCCACTTCTACCGCAGAATCGATTTCCAAATCTGATATATTCAATGTACCTATGTTGTTTCTATATAGTTTCCAGTTTGGTTTTTTCACCAGTTAGTTTGTTATCATTGTGAGCGCGGCGCAGTTGATTGCAATCGGAAAATGATCAGCGATATAATGATGGTTAGAGCTATTTCCGCCAAACAACGCACAGTGGGGTGAGTTAGTTAAAGACCAGAAATTTGAAGAAAAAATTAAATTTATTAGATAATCAATTCTTTTGTTCAATACACTAATGTAAAAAAATATTTAAATATTTTTGTTGTGCTTACTTTGATAGTTAAAAAGGAGTTCCAGGAATCACGGTTTTCTATACATTGCGTTGAAAATAATTACAGTTAAAAAGGAAATATATCTTAGTTTTCTATCCTTCATATATTCAACCAAATGCATCCATAGAATAAGTTCTAATATAAAACCTATAAATACGAATATAGGTATGCAAAAGATTAATATATAAATATATGGTATAAAAGAGACCTTGAATATAATTGAACTGATAAATGAGCAATCATTTATATCTTAGTAATGGATGCTTAAGCAAAGCAAGTAGGCCAAATTACGAACAAAAGAAGCAGCATAGTATTAGAGCGATCTAAGTATACAACTTCGCCCCAAACTAATGAAGCTTTCATAAACGTAACATACACAGTTCATTACGAAGTTGAATTCACTATATAAGTAACTCCGATATACAGACACGAGATAAAGCGAAGCTCATTTGCGAAGTAAACACTATTTGACACGAAAGAAGCTATCGAACTTCCCGAACTTACAACGGACATGTCTACGAACCGAGCTGAAAAGATCGAATCATTAAAGGAAGTCGCTAAAAATAAATTCTATAACGCCCACAAGCAAAATAATTCGGAATCCATAATCCAAGAGCCATTATAGGTTATGAAGGTATCGAACACACTGGAACCTTTTAAAAATTCTTTATCAGTATCTTAAGTTTACTCGCTTCAGCAGACATGGATAGAGAAGGTGATCAAATTAAAAACAAAGTATTAAAGTATCAGTTAATTTAGTAAATATTCAGAGAAATAAAATGACAAGAAAGGTAACAAAGAATATGTTTTCTCAGTAACAGGTATTTTAGGATACGATTAATAAACTTAATGAACGATATAACTAGTTGCGTCTCGTAATGACTACTTTTCAAATAAAATAAAGCAGATGCCGTTGACAAGAATAAAACTTGTACATTACATAAGTATTCCTGAATCTTAAATTTTAAAATTAAACGAATAATTTGAAAAATGCAAATGGAAAGTACTTATAAACTACTAGTTTTTGTGTATAACGCGCTGCTTTTAAATGGTCGCTAATACTTTGGGGATCATATTAACCGCTATACTTTGTGATAATGAAAATGTTTACTAATTTATAAATTTATTTCGTTATCTAGCTTTATTAGCAGGTTTGGATTTTATAAACAGCCGAACTAGTTTAATTATATTTATTGTTGGGTAAATCGACTTCATATTTATTAAATTTATTAAATCCTTTCCCTAAGACTTACTTGTTTTTAGATTTTGTTTCCGAAATCCAAACCTAGTGGCTTTTTGTTTTAATAATCTTGATTGGATTGCCTGCGGCTACGCGCAGGATTAACTATTATTTACTTTAACTTTCTCTTACAATTACTGTTGCTACCACATATCACAATTTACACCCAAATCCTATAATAGTTTTTCGAATTTTTTAGTGATCATTTAATAATTATTGTGAAATTCTTATAAATTTCTTTGTTTTAGATACTATTACAAAATGTTTGCAACAATCAGCCGACATATGTAGCACGGTTATTGTTTCGAACAGGGTCCGCTTTTAACAAGTCAAAAGCTGTCAGAACACTACAAGAGTACTTTAAAAACAAATGAGTGTAAGCAAAACAGGCGCTTGAAAAATGTATATAAAGTTCGATACAAGTTTTTCAGTATTTTAAATCAACAAGATGCTTTACAGATACAATGAATGCTATAATTAGAAACTCGTTATTCAATTTTTCCAACTCCGACAATAATCCTTGGAGACCTTGCAAAATTGAAATTCAATTTGTAATTTTTGTTCAGAATACGTTTATTACCGCAGAAAAATCACATGTTTCGTTTTCAATCTAGTTTTCAATTGTGTGGACAATATTTCTACCTTTGTATTGATAAAGAACTCTCTCAACGGGCGTTTTGTATTAAGAGTGTGATGGATTTTTTGTTTAAAAATATTAACGATGCTTTATACATTTACAAATTTAAATATAAATCCGTTTACGTTATTTGAGCATAGTATTGTAGCATGTGCATTTCTGTAAATACAGTTTAAATATAATTCTTCGGTTTTTGCATCTAACACCACAGTTTTACAGAGCGCATCATTTTGCTACGTGTCATGTCCACTTCTATATGGCGGGACTAAAATTATATTTCCGATAGAAATAAGTCTGACTATTTATAATTCAATTTATTTATTAGCAAAGCTGTAACAATATGCATGCACATAAACGTATTTTTTGACTGTTTCAGGAGAACCGTGTAAAGAATGTTACACCCTAAAATATATATTAAACAATATATGTACTTAGACGCACTTTATTAGGAGTTTCTTAATCTACAACCAATGGACTAGTAAAATTTCAATAACTAATTCGTAATGATTTAGTTGAAAGTAATTCAGAACCTTACAAGGAAGTTCTCAAACTTCTTTGTCGCAAAATTGCGACCACATATTCATCAAGATTTTTTTGAAGCTATATCCATTAGATACCAACATAAATCACAATAAAAGTAAAATTTATTAAGAAAATCTTTTTAGGAGACAAACTCCGAAAATGGCACTCTAATGCCATCACGTGTTAAATTTAATGTAGCTAAACATTTATATTTATTCCATCAGTGTCATAATTCTACTCCAAAAACGTTTTATACCCCGTGTATTCAGAGCGCAGCTTAATTTTTTAATTGCGACTAATGTAATTATTTTTCTAATCTCAAGTTTCTAAGATGAATGAAACGAGGGGTTAATAGGAGTTCCTCTTTGGATTCGCCACATTTTCTCTCATATTAAATTCAGGCAGAGTGCTAATGTAATCACTTCTCGTTCTAGATCCCCTTTGAGCAAAACACGCACAAATTTCTTACATGCTTTGCTATCGTTACACACCTTTCGTGCTTCTTCTACATTTATATATTTAATCATACACATGCCTTTATTAGTACATAACTTTCCTCTCATTCAAGATCTCCACCTACTACGTTTTGACCTACATAAAATTGCTTTGTGAGTGATATATTATGATCTTCGTCTTTTTTATGTTCAAACTAGTGCACCGACAGGCCTTAAACAACTCTGTTATAGTGCTTTGATCAATTCTAATATAAGCACATACATTTTGGAAATTACTTATTGCTGTTATTTATTAGAGCTACTGATATTTTTAATATGATTAAATTACTTAACATTCTTATTTCATAATTGTATGTGGGGAGATATTCAAATAATTACGTTTACTAAACACTTGGCCATTAAACCGTAAATTATTTACTTTTATATTAACTGACGAAATTCGTTTACATTTTCGAAGTTCTTGTTGTCATGTAACAAATGCAATTCACTAATTTACTTTAACTTGTTATACATTTTAAATGTATTTTCAATTATAATTTTAAACTTAAATATGAACGGTGCTAATTGTAGGTTCAGGGTGGTTAGGTTTGTTTGCATATTATCACTTCATAAAACTTTAATAATTTACTTGAGATTAACAGTTAAAAATCGTTTGATTCTATTTCAACTGCAAAAATATAAATTTGTGTATTATTATTATTCAATTCACTATTACACAAAAGTGCCTTAATTAATGAGTTTAATAATATTACGCTTCCTTACAAACGTTATTCTGAAATTAGCAACAAGTCCTACATTAACAAATTATGAAGTATGAGGTAAAATCCCAACCTATAAATTAGTAACAAGTATTAGGGTATATTATGTGTTAAATAATAAAAGTATTATTTAAAAGAATTTGATTGCGGACTGGTGTTCCTCTCCCCGGGTTTCTCAGTTGGTAAAGCCTCGGCATGGAAGCCGAAGGTCCTGGGATCGAGCCCCAATCTAGGAACAAATTTTTCTACAAACATTAAATTAATATTAATAAATTACTTAACATATTTACATGCCATTCCTTTCGGAAAATAAAAGTAAAACTTTCCCGTATTGAATTTAAATGAGTAGTGATATGTAGAGATAGAATAGAAAACGAAGTAATATAAAATTCAAAAAGATAGAGAAAATCTCTATAAAGGCTCAAATTACAAAATTCGAGCACTAGATAAATAACATTATAAAATAGATTTTCACCATAAAACGACGTACAATATGTAATTCGCGCCTTTATGGAAGTTCTATTGTTTAAACCTTATATTCCGTATGTTCACTGTTTTAACTTTGGTTGGGTTAAATTTTTCCACAATCCGCCAATGTTTAACATAGAGATTCTTACATAATGCTGAAATCCTGAATAAGCGGCCAAGTTTAAGCTAGCAAAATAACCAATCGGTTTATTGGTGGAAGCGGTTAGTGTCATATTGTCCTTGTTTACTCTATGACATAAGCTACAATTTTGAATTTTGGTTCATATTAGTCATTAATCATTAGATATAGGTCTGTGTATTCTTCCTTATTTATTAACTAATGATAATTGATGCCGATACATAGCGTTCAACAGCACAATGTATGTAGTCGTATTTTTTTGTATGAAATAATTGCCTGCTTTAATAATAGATATATTTCTGATGCTTGTGGCAAAACAGCTTGGCGAGTTTGCCTTAAGATCAAAGTTTTAAATAAATTTATCACAACAAGAAATAAAGGGTTGGTTTATAATATAAGAAAAGTGCGTAATAAAACCAAAAGTTTCATATCAATCATGCAAACGCTAAAATTAACTAAGCCAAATGTAAATCTAAATAATATGCAACCTATAGGAATGTACTTCAGCAAATTTTCGGGTATAAGTTTACATTTGCATATAGTAGTTATGATAGGGCACAGACGAAACCATTTAGAGAAAGCGACATATACGAGACCATATAGTCCCTTGAGTACTATTGGGTGCCAGTTGGTAGTATTGAGCAATTTGCTCTAATTATATTTATTGTCTTCTTTAATATGAGTGAATTGGTAGTTAGTTAAGTAACCGACGTATTTTAAAGCTTAGGATCAAATACCCTTCTTTCGGAAGAATAGATTTACTGTACAGATATATATCTTTATCTGAAGGTAAATTATAAGTTTATATCAACAATTATTTAAATTTTGTAGGTTTCCACCAAAATTGACATTTTTCTACCAATAAATAACAAAGACCATAACTTTTGTAAATTTATGCCTTAAGACATAAAAAGCAATTTATGTGCAAATACAATCTTATATACCCAAATTTAAAACCTAACAATGGTTACAAAAAATTCAATAACCTGTCTAAGATAACACCTCAAACCTCAGTCTGCAAAACATAAACAACAAGTTTGAATGACTTTACTATCCGAGGAAGGTGTTATTGGTCGTAATTTCAATTTTATCTTAAAATACTCGTAATACTACGTTAAAACGCTTTCAAATTGTACTAGCCAGCTATGCTAATGTAATTAAAGCCTCACTCACTTAAAACAGTTTTATATTATCTCGGATCTTGATAATATATTTACTGAGATTCACTTGCCCTTTCAGTTTTGATTGTAGTGGACCAGTCCTCGAATATTTCGATACATGCTGATACTTCGATCCCTTGAAGCTGTAAGTCGACTTGTCGGTAACCTTTTATTGTCTCCCTGCCTCAGGATTTTTTAGTTTCGCGTTCGTGAGCTGACGAGCTATCAATAATTAAAAGCTAGCGTTAATTGTTTTCTATATGCCAATGAGAAGAAACGTCGATTAACAAAATATGGAAGCATTGTTGGAAATGTTGCAAAAAATGTATTACTCTAGAACCTTAATCAAGAAAAATGGAATCCAATTAAACTAAATTACAAGAAAACAACGATATCCAATCAAATTAAATTGTAAGAGGAATTTGTGTCCATAAATTCAAATCAAAATAAAATGCAAGAGAAAGTGGTGTCCATAAATTCAAATCAAAATAAATTGCAGGAAGAAATTACGAACTAATTAATAGAGGAAATTGTGACGATTAATGCAAATCAAAATAAACTACAAGACGAAGTTAAATCAAGCTATAGTGCATTACACGGGGAAATTAAAACAAGTCAACCAAATTACAGAATGAAGTGGTAACAATCAAGACAAATCAAAGTATACTGTAACATGCAATGAAGTCAAGTCAAAATGTATTAAAAAAGAATTTAAATTAAGCCAAATTAAATTGCAAGATGACCTGTCATTTTAAAATAACAAAAGAAATAGAAGACGTTACCAATGAGAAATCAGAAAAATATAAGGAGCCAATCAATGAGTATGATGAACTACATAAAGAGTTTAGCTTCCTCACCGTAAATAAAGAAGGCAGTAACCTTAAGAGAAGGCGCTTTTACATTTTTCATGAATAATGAACAGAAGTGAATGCGCAGCAAGTTTACCACATTCCTGTTATTGAAAATGGCATGCCCAGAATTAGAAGATACGTTAAAATATCTACATAGGACCAGACGATATGTTGGGGCAATTAGTTTCAACAATTCGTAGCAACTGCAATATCGAATAGATGGCGAATGAATAAAAGGCAACTGCCTTAACAGTGGCCTACGTGGGGATGCTTTACACATTCTAAAAGCCATACCAGTCCACCTGAAGAACAATTTCGATTATCTTGTGTCATGACTAGAAATACGACATGGTTTACAACAGGTCTACTGTGCCCAGTTAAGAAATCGAGTACAGAAAATTAGTGGGAATACCTAGGAATTTGAAATTCAAATTGCAGCACTAATTATTGAACAACTTGGGATGCTAGCATTTATGGAGTACCTTCGCGATTCGCAAACATAACATGTCCGCGTGACCTTGTTGGTGTATTGGCTCTTGCACTGGAATTTAAAGCAGCCCAAAATGCATTGAATGGCCACCCTTGAGTACGTGAAATCGAGGAAGACAACTCTAGCGCGGAGAGTTTTGAAGAGGCAGTGTTAAGACATAAAATCCAACTGGATAAAAACTACCATGCTGTAAATGTGATAAATGGCGACATATAGAGAATAGTTGCTAAGAGTTCATGACCAGTTGCGCTGGTAATAAAATCACCAGGAGGTCACCATCCGAGTGGCATCGTTAAAACATTAACCGGCTAATTTTTAAATTAGGATGATACTTAAACGAACTTTGACTACTTTACCATCGAATTGATTATCCCAATTAATTTGGAGATTCTACCTCAGTGCTTAATTCAATTACAGATACGTTAGAGCTTCAATAGAAGAAATTGTAATTTCCTAAAACAGATAAGGCACTCTCGAAAAAACTAATTACTTTGTAAGACCACCTATCTTATGAGTATCTGTACGACTACTGTCCCTGCTTGATAATTTTTTTCACGGCTACCGCTCGTTTTTTCCACGTCTATGAGATCATATCGCTCGCCTTAGTGGCGTTGATAATATACCTGTTACATTAATTCAACTGTAACCCAGTCAATTATTTCTTAAAATTTTAATGCTACCATGCACATTAATTTTTTGTATGCATGATTTTACATTTTTATATTGAACAAGCTGTAACCTTGTTTGCAATTGATACGTGAATTTATGTGTGTTAGCAAAGTTTTACAATGAAATGAAATAATTTTACTGATGTAGTTCTATAATTATATTTAAAGCCAAATTTATGAATAAAATTTCTAGGCAATTTTCTAAAAGTAATATACGAGGTGTAATCAACTAGATTTCTATTTTAAGTTATTTTCCTTCTATAAGATTAACTTTCACCTAATTTTAATGAATTCTTGTTCAAATCAATTTATTTAACTAATTAATGTACAAAAGTACTTAATATTGCTCATTTTATGTAATGTTTTCAAAAACCAGAAAGAGCTGATGAAATACCTGAAAAACTTTGAAGAGGTTTTTCAATG
The DNA here is from genome assembly GCA_024586415.1 of Phrixothrix hirtus. Lineage (NCBI taxonomy): Eukaryota > Metazoa > Arthropoda > Insecta > Coleoptera > Phengodidae > Phrixothrix > Phrixothrix hirtus. The sequence continues at coordinate 1,313 of JAHWXV010198867.1, read as the reverse complement.
ACTGCGACGTGCACATCTACAGCTTAGTTCGAAGAAATGTAACTTGTTTCAAATAAAGTAAAATATTTGTATCATGTGGCAGCTGAAACAGAGAATATTCAGTATGTACTAGAATGGTCACAACCAAAAGATAAACACGAATTACGAAGTTTTTTACTACTGTCGATTTGTACTTGAACTTGCAGACAACGCAAAACCGCTTACACCACTTACAGAAAAGGACCAAATATATTTGTGGAACAATGGTTGTCACGTGTCATCGGAAACACCTAAACGAACTTTCGTAACCGAACCCGTTTTAAGTTAGAACGGAGCGAAGATTTGTCTTAGATACCGACGATAACTACGTTAGCATTAGTGCAGTGCTATTGTAAATCCAAGATGAACAGAAACGAGTAATCAGATATTTTAACAAAGTTTTGTCCAAACCTGGAAGAAGCTATTGTCTTACGCGAAAAGAGCTTCTAGCGGAGATAAAGGCTGTTGAACACTTTTACAAATACCTTTATTCCTATTAAGAACTGATCACGCAGCGTTGAAATACCGAATACAGTTTAAAAATTCAGAATGAGGCAGCAAAGTGAATTTAACTGCTACAGGAATGTAACTGAAGTAGAACATCGTACCGGAAGAAATCACCAAAACGGTAATGCTTTGTCAAAGCCGCCTTGCTCATTAAATTACCAGCACTGCTCTCGGTTGGATTCCAAAGTTGAAGAATCTGTTGGCAGCCGTACTATTATAATCAACGATCACCGGAAACCAGATATTGTCACGCAATATCAAGAAACCGGCCTACATCTGAAGTTGCTATTAAAATGGGAAGATGAAGGTCGAAAACTAAGTTGGGAGGAGATGGAGCTGTTGAATTCCGCTGTTAAAGTTTTCTGCCAACCAACGCAGAATCATAGCAGGAGCAAAGTTCAAGGTCTTTGTGACGAGGCGTAGCGGTCTTAAGGAGGGGGTAGTGTAACAGAATTAGAAAGAAAAATAATTTTATACATTATAGAACATTTAACAGAACCAAGGTGAATGAATGACTCAATATTGTACTCATGTTAAAATAAATTCCTTATATCAGCATATGGCTAATTTTATTCCTTATTATACTAGAGTTTTCCCGAGTTATATTTTCTATTTATATAGCAGTTCAAATTCTGATAGTTTTGGTTTTGTTTATAATCTGGTAGTATTGAAAGCTGCTATAAATAACTAGAAATACGAGGGTTGCCTTTTATGTTGTTACAAATGACCACTAGATGTCGCTAGTGTAATAAGTTATTGCCATATTCGTAAAATTTGACATTTTGTAT
>JAHWXV010198846.1:0-12053 GCA_024586415.1 Phrixothrix hirtus | reverse complement strand
GTTAGAGTGGATTTCAAGAAAACCGTGAAAATAAAGAATTCGGAAATTATCTAAAAATGACAGAAATAAAGTGGTACTTCCAGTTATTCGATTTTAACCAAATTTTTTATTTTGCAGAAGAAGGCGATTGTGGTCCTAAATATAAATTTTCATTTAGTTAAGGCTTTTAGTTTCATAGTTATTGTATTCAGAGTCAACAGTGAAAGTTCTTCCGGTTATTCCATTTACAGAAAATTTTCTGAGTAACCGCCTAGATTATATGAAAGCTTCTTAAATACTTAACAAATACAATAAATTTTAAAAAAATCGTTAGAGCTGATTTCGAGAAAATGTCAAAAACCGAAAAATTCAGAAAATATCTAAAAATGATTGGAATAAGATGGTACTTCTGGTTATTCGATTTTAACTAAATTCTTGATTTAGCACACTTAGGTGATTGTGATCTTAAATACAAATTTTAATTTAACTAGGGTTTTTAGTTTTATAGTTATTTTAATCAGACTTAACGGCGAAAGTACTTCTGGTTACTCGACTTACGGAAAATTTTATGAAAAACTGCCTAGATTATATGAAAGGGAATTAAATTTCTAAGAAATATAGTAAATTTTAAAAAAATCGTTAGAGCCGATTTTGAAAAATCTCGAGAAACGAAAAAATGACAAGAGTAAAGTGGCACTTCCGGTTTTCCGATTTTAGTAAAATTGTTGCGGTTGCGTGCGACGATGGATAGAAACTCAAATATAAAATTTTGTTATTCTAGGACCTTTAGTTTTCGAATTATCGTGTTCACAGACACATACACACACATAGACCAATTTTCCAAAGCCTGATTTTTGTACTTAGTGGACCCGAAAACGTGTATTTCCACTAAAACTTGGACAAATTTTGATTGAAATCAATACTTTCTCTTTTATCTATATTTCATATAGGTAAGAGAAAGTAAAAAAATTAAGTAAATAATGATAACTAGTTATGTGAATTACTGCAGTAGTCAATTTCAATGCAACGAAAATTAACGAGCACGTGAGTCGCCAGTTTTAATTTTAAGAATTGTGTTAAACTTTCAGTTTGGATAAATTCGTACCAACATACAAGTCAAAGAGAAATTAAATTAACTGTAAACCTGCAAGGCTCAATGTTCGATTACCCAAGTGAAACACGCAAGGCGCAATAAGCAATTTTGAATGTACAAGTGAAACACTGAAGGAGCGCAAGTGAAAATAAAGCAAGATAATTGAAAAAAAAAGAGTCCATGCAAGACTAGGAACCCCTGGTTTGTAAAGGGACTATATGGAAAATTTGTGAGTCAAATGTAATGATAAACCCTTCTGAAATATTTATTTATTGACTTTAACATATTATGTTTAGAATTTAATAATTTTATATCCAGAGTTGATGACTCATTATACGCATATCGTCCAAAGGGCAATTGCTTTATGAACTTGTGCAGAGTATCATAAAAAAATTCTAAATTTCGTATGCGAGTATTGAATCAACAATACCCAAAACAAAAAATTAGAAAATCAGCTTGTTTCTTAGAAATTCATAGACTCCAGTAGTATTTATTTAGGTGGAGTATAATTCTTTTGTGTTTTGATATTTCTAGTTAATTAGTATATTGACGCATTGGCATGTCGCTATTTTTTTAAAATTATTATTCAATACCACTCATCATCAATTATACTAAGCAATCATTAAAATACATTATTAAAGTTTCCTATTGTGTAGAGTTAGTTTATGTTTACAAGAATAATTTTGTCTAGCTTGGGTGACATATGCTATCGCATAATTTTGCTGTCAAATAAATTAAGTTAAAAGTTTTATTTGCCTAATTTGAACAACACGTTTTTTTCTGTAGTACAGAAAAGTTTAAAAATTTGAGATGCAAAAGACTACATTATGAGTGCCTATAATCGAAATTAACATACAAACATACATGGTGACTGTTGTAAAGTTTATTATGCAAATTCTATGTTCTAAAACAAACTTTAATTATAAAAAGGGTAGGCAATTTTTCTAACCATCAGATGTGACTACTTTTTGAATAGATAGGTCATCGAATAAAATTCTGGGAATTTATATTGGGTGGTCTAAAGTAATTCATATTAAAATTTCATTAGCAACTTTTATTAATTTCAACAATTTTTACTGTAACATTTCCCTAAATATTAGATAGAAAAGATAATTGATTTCACTGAGTCATTAGAGTCTCATGGCGCCCAATATAATTGAAAGAAAACCTAGTCAAAAGTGTTGCCCTGTTTTCTTTTCAATAAAGAACAAATTTAAATACTATAGATTGTAACTGTAGTTATATAGTATCTCTTTAAATCCCGTATATAAGGTTACAAGTTATTTTGTTACATCTAAATATTGTAATAGGTATTATTAAAATTAAAATAATTTTTAAATTCTAAGTCTGATTTAATAACACAGATATTAGGACTAGAGGAAAGGTCGGTTTAAAATTTTCAAAAATGTATTGGAAATTAGGCGCTCTGTAATAATACTGTTTTAGACCGTAAACTGTTTTAGTATTGTTCAGTAAATTTTAATAGATGGCGGCACTTGAAAAGCCTGTAATGCCGGTTCCTTATTTTTTAAATCCCTTCTCAAGTAGCAAACTCAAATGACCATGAAAATGGCGTCAATAGATTACAAACGAATGTGAGGAGACGGTAACCGATAAGGAAACGTAAATAAAGTACTAAAAAATGGATGAATTTATTTGAAATTATTAACTATCTGTGTTTGTGTTTTTGAAAACAATGAAGCGGACAAATTATGTGTACATTTGTAAATACAAAATTGGCTTATTTGTAGTTGCAGCTTCTGTGTTGACATCGATACAAGGTAACATTATGGTTTTTAAATATGTTATTACTATCTATTGATGAAACTATTTTGTGTATAAATAAAAGCACTAACAAAATTAATGGTCAAATTTTTTACTAAGCTAGGTTTTGCAATCTATCTTCATTTATAACTTCTTTGATCTATTATTGTATGCAGTTTTCTTATTTTAATACTAAAACGTGAAATTCTACGTTTTATGACTGTGAGTAATAATAATAATATTACTGCACCTGTATTTTACGTAAAACTTATGACGCTTTTAAAGATAACTTACTTTATCTCATTAACTTATATTTTTAAAAAGGTAGATTTCAACTTTTTAATTTATAGGATAACGTTTCAATATTTTATAAAATTATGAGCATATTATATAAATTAACACATTTCATCAGAATATTTAATTTTATAATTTGTTTTTAAAAGTGCCTAATTCAAGGATTTTCGTACTTTTAAACTCAGGGCTCAAATATTTGAATTATTCTGAAAGTTAAATTTGATTCAAAGTGGTCGTATCATTAATCTTATTTACAAGATATTTTAATAACTTTGTACTTTTAATTTGAACGATTAAACTACTTATTAATAACAACTTTGTTTCAATATTTGTTTAACTGTTTTTTTACTAAGAAATTATCAAAATTTTGAATGTAAGCAATTTAATGCATACCTTACAATGATGCACTGTGTTTTTATAAGGGACTTTCCCAGATTGCATCAATTAAAAACAATTAAATTTAACTTTAAAAGTTTATCTTACATGAAACAAATCGGTCTTGGTCATAAATTAATTTTGAGAGGACCCATTTTGGGTGATACGATTTCAATGGTCAAAAAACATTTCATTTCCTACCATTTCTTTAAAGGTAAGACAATATGTACATACGGGGTGTAATCAAAAAGTACAGTGAATATTTAAATTTAAAAAAATTATTCCTCAAAATACTCGCCCTCACTTGAAATACACTACCCCGTCGTCCTTGTTACTTTCTGAAGTAGTTCTGGAACTCCTTTACTCTGAGTGTCTTCAGTTGCGTTGTTGTAGCTGCCTCGATGTCCTGAGTCGATTCAAAATGTTTACCTTTTGTGGTCATTTTGACTTTAAGGAAGTCAAAAGTCGAAGGGTGAATGAGGTGTATGAGGACACACCCTAATTTTTTTTTATTTGACATATTGCCATATCAAGCCTTGTATGTGACACAGAATGTTGTCATGATGAAGGGTGAAACCAGTTGCTTGCTCATTTCTCAGGTCGTTTCCTACGCACATGGTTTTAAACACCCGTATAATATTTAGTTCGCTGTTGTATGACGGAGTAGTCAGCTCGCGCAATTCCATCAATACCAAAAACCATAATCAGCATTATTTTGGGGAGAACTAGGTGATTTCCATTGAGAACTCTTCACCTTGGTCTCAGGATAATAACCATAGACCTAAGTTTCATGTCAGTTCTAAAATGCTGATATTTGAAGCGGCACGATCGCGCAACTCCAATGAAACTGACAAACAGCTTTTTTTCGACCGTCAAAATACGTGGAACGAATTTCATGCTCATGCCCAAAAATTTCCATAATAGCCAATTGCCTGTTCAAAACATTTCGCTTATTTTTAACAGAATTTTCATTAGTTTTTGATGTTGAATCGTCTTTTTTCATCTTCAACCAATTCACAACCATTACGAAATCGCTCGAACCACTTGTAAACCGTCTTCATGGTTATTGCGGCATCATCATAAACCAGTTTTAGCATTTCATGCGCTTCTTTAGCGCTTTTTGTATTATGCTAATACGTCGGTTGCGATCCATGATTTGCACACTTTAAAACACCCTGCGTTAACCGTAGCTCACAGCCCACTGACTGTACCGGGTAAGTCGAAACTTGTTACAAATGGTCAGAAATATTCGACAATAACGTTAGATCGAGTAGGTAGCGCTTTTCCTCTGAGATATAATAAAAAATAGGAGTAAGTTTTAATTTACAAGCAGATCTATTGCAGGAAAGGCGTACTTCAAAATGAGCTGTGTAGGTTAGTCGCTTCGAGGTAGTCCTTGCACGCATCCAAAAGGGCTATTTTTCGTCAAGATAAGGGCAACTGCGGGAAAGGGCTGTGATTTATCAATTGTACTCAATAGCGTTTACGGGCTCATAATCTAAAACACAGAAGCGCCATTAAAAATCCGTTATTGAAAACCAAACGACAAAACGTTTACCGAGAGCGCAAAAAAATGCCAATCGCGATTGGAACAATGTCGCTTCTTCTGAAGAGCTGAAGAGCTTGGAACACACTACATCGCACCTGATCTATAGCCACAATTGTTTTGTTCTGCGAATCGTGAAACATTCGGTGAAAGTACAATCGTGAGGTTGCTTCTCGCGGGGTAGTTTTAAAAAGTTCCATGAGTTTGCTGGTAATCTTACTCGAAACGAATGATCGACATCTATCAGAAAGATTTGTTGTCATTTATTACGATGATGATTGCTGGCGATCCCAAACAAAGTTCCCTATGTAGATAATGGGCAGAGAATGCTATTAAAATTTTGGATTAGCCAATACCATCGCCAAACTCCAATCCCATCGAGAATGTATGTGGAACCTTAATTACAACGAACGATGAATAAATATATTTGCTGCTAAGCGGTGATCTCGCCAAATTAAAGTCGATATCAAGCCATTATTGACAACAGGAGAGGCTATTAATATTTTTGCAGCTCGATCGTTATAAGTTTGGTTTTACTAATAACGTTTAGAAAAAGTTACGCTGGTCACGCTTTTCATAGACATTTGTAATTGAAGTCTTATTAAGTAATTTCGCTTAAAATATTTCTAAATGTAAAATATAATAGTGGGTGAAAGTTTTGTGAAAGGCCTTTTATTTTTAGGCAACGGCGTTATAAAGATAATCGATATATTTTATTGGTTTTGTAACTGTAAATTTTGATAATATGTAGATTATATAAATAATCGCTGGTAATCTAATTATGTACATTATCAAACCGAATTTTTAATTTTCGTCGTATTTTTCCTATAAATTTAAACAGAAATTCACGTAAATTATTATTTAAACTATATGACTTTTTTTAGAAATTATCCTCTATTAACTAAATTGGGAATTTAAGGAACCATTTTGCGAATAAAAAAGTCATCTAGCCGTATTGAAACATTTTTACATCGCATTTTAAATTTTGAGTACGTTGTTAATTTAAGCATAATTTTTATAGTGAACTAAATGCAGTTTAACCAGTAAACTGATATTCTTAAAAAAATTCGTACATTGAATTAATCATACGCGGTGTCTTCTATTGTCAAATTTAGAGGTACCGATAATTTCGTATAGGATTAGCAGAATAAGAAATTAAGGGACCTAAATTTTGCACACTATTTAGTTTCATACAAATAAGAGATCGTTTCTGAACATTTAAGGATCTAATAATCAGGGTGTTGGTCAACCTGAAAATTTCAGGGAATTTTGATTAGCTCCTGGAATGTTTGTCTTCAGAATGTTGAATAAATTTATACGAGTATAAAAATTGTGCAAAGTTTATACGAAAGTATGTTGATTAGACATTGCATGTGGCAAGGAAGAAGTTGTGTCGTGCGTGATGCTTACAGTTGCAATTTCTCGCACATGAGTTGCATATATAGCAGTGTTAAATGTAAAAATTGTTGTATATTGTCATTCTAAAGAAATTACGAGACATGACTGAAGCTTCTTTTCTTAACTTCTTACATTAATCGTTGGATGCCCATTTTTCGTTATGAATACTAATGCATTTTCGCATCCACTTTTTTTTTAGTTTTATACATTAACATACTTCGTTAGTGAATATTTAAGTATCAACAAATACTAGTTGCGTTGGAGTACTCGACGATGACATTTATGAGACAATGTTTCCAAAAACAAAGTTATAAAATGATTGTTGTTTATAATTTTGTGTAAACGTTGTCGGGATGCAGACTTCGGTGAAATCACCAAGTATGCTCGCAATTCTCGAGCATACGTGAAAAATCTGACATCGTGTAAACTCCATATTATTGTTTTTGAATTTTTATACAAGTAGGTTAAGTATGGAGAAACGCAGCGCACTTTGAATGTCTACCGCTTGTACGCCAATTATTGCCAAATATAAATGTGTGTATCCAATCTAATACATATCTAAAAATCAACTAATTTTATTTGTTTGTGAAAAGCATCACTTCGTTTAAAATGTTTAGTTATTAGGTTTCTCATATAAAATCTCCTGGAAAATAATGATAATAATATTCCTGGAAAAGTCAGGGAATTTTAAAGAAAGGTAGCCAGTAGACGGCCTGATCACGTAATGTAGTACATAATTTTAATATATACCGTTTTTAAATTAAATCACAAGCTGCCATCTGAAGAAAGGGAACCTGTCTACAAGGTGCAGGTTGTGTTTTTTATAGTCAAAAGAAAACTAAAGTTTTTTCGTTAATTCAAAGCATTATATAATAATTTCACTTGACAAAAAAATTCGGTGTGATTGTGCAATGTGTTGTCAACTAACCATTAAGGATTAAAATTGGGAATCACGGACCCAATTAACTAATTTTTCTAGTTAAATAATTTAACGATACATGTGTAACTGGTTTATATTGTCATATATAAAGTTATTTCGTTAATCAATTGTTTTTTCTGCGTTTTTACGTATAATTATACTTATCAGTGTAACCTATTTATTTCTAGCTAGTAAACTTTATTATTTTGTCAAAAAAATTTCTGATTACCCAAATTGTACAGTGCCGGCAAGAGTAAAACAGGGTAGTGATGCTTTTAAAGTTGTAGTTCTAAATCCATTTGCATTTATTTTACTGTGAATTATTTAATTATGTATATTTTTTAATGGTTGTAATATGTTATGAGGTAGACATGTAAATATAAATAGATTTTTGTTATAATTATTATTAATCAGTTTGAAAATGGCATCACGATATTATATTAATATAGAAATAAGATAAATTCCTCTTTCAGCTATTATAACAGGTAAAACTAATTGTACAAGCGATCACTTGAATTCATCTTCATTTAGCAGACATATGCGCTGATATTATTAGCCGTGGAAAACTTCGCTACTGCCCAATCATCATTGTGATTACCCCTACTGTTATATACCTGATTATTAATATTCCTTCGTCGATTCTTGAATTAAGGCCTGCCTGCCTTATGAGTTTCTAATTATTCAGTTTGTGAAGGTATACATCTTTAAAGTTACTGATGTCCAAAATTACTCCAGATTTGACATTATTTCCCATCTTTCAATGTGGCTCGTACATTGTTTTGTTAGAAAGAACATACGAGCTCTCGCTAATTTAGCCCATAGCAACCCGCGGCTTGGAAGTGTAGTAAAGTATGACAGTTTCCTAATTGAATATGAACTTATACATTAGAAATCGAAAAATTAATGTTTATCCACTAAAAGTGCATGAAGCCTTGGTCGTCTTTATGGTATTTAAACAAGTACAAACTAACTTAGGTTTTCCTTAAATTCTCTTAAAGCACGCAGTTTTCGGTTCACATTGTATATTACATACGCTCAAATACATTGTAACTTGTGTGGGTTAAAACAATGTATTACAATTATTAGTTGTTTTAATTTAACATGGTTACTTTTTATATAAATATCAAATATTTTAAATACATATGCTTACAAAATTGGAATAACATTATCTACTAGGATTGTTTTTGCGCTACCGACCTGTTTTTCAACATTTACCGGCTATGTTGATGTCACGTTATGATATGTTTCCTGAACTGATGTGATTGTCATAATGACGCCACGATAACAAGCACGTTATGGTTTATAACGATACTAGTGCTGTTATGAAACGGAGTAAAGGTTTGATATCAAATTGTCATAATTAGTTGATAGTTGTCGTTAGCGCAAAGATAGTGTACGACACACGATCGTTAAGTGTCTTCGTACAACAGGACTCGAAAATTAGCAAAACTCGACCCTTCGAGTCTCGTTTTTCTAACTTTTTCGCGACCTGTTATAAGACACTTACCGATTTTGTATCGTAATATACTATAATAACAAAGGTCAGGCCGCCGAGTATTGACTTTAAAATTCTCATTTTAAGTGGTTAAATTTTAAGGTTTGTATGTACTTATCATTTTGTATGACATTTCGATAGACAGACAGTCTGCGTAACTTGTGCTTTATCTATTAATATGTTTTTAAGTAAAGTGCCAAAATATTATGTTTATCTATTTACGTATCGAAATGAGCTCCTCATTTCGAAACTCATTTGAGTTTCATAATGGCTTTCTTTTTAACACGGTATATTTTATTTTAAAAGGTTGGTAACATTAGTAATTAACCTTATTAAACGTCAAAATCGAATAAAAAATTGACAAGACTTTCATATTCAAATGTCAAAACGTCAATATCATTAACCATCACTAAAATCCCTAAATCAAGATGTATCAAAAAAGTGCATTTTTCCTAAATGTTTTACCACACTCGTTCTTTAGAAAACTCGCGTCCACGACGCTTATTTTCTAAACTTAAACTCGTGCGATAAAAACATGTTTTATGATACTTATTTTTTAATATACTACTTATTGTGGGATAACTATCGATACGTAATAAACATCGTACCGTGATTTCAATATAAAAGTACTTTAAATTTTCCAAACTCCTTTTTCCTGGATTTATTGTTCGAATACAGGTATTTAACCTTTTCATTATTTTTATCACCTTATCGCTAATATAATTATCCTCAATGTTTCACTTTGGAATTTAAGATACAATATCGTAAATGATACATACACTAACGTCGATTATTAATTATTACTGATTAATTGCTATTACAAACAAGTCTTATCGTTAAATATTTTATAAATAAGATTTCAAACAGTATTCAACTCTATTTTAAAGTAAGCATATAATTGACACAGAATTTTACCGCCTACTTTGTCATTAAAATGTTTCTAGCACGTGATATCTTGGGTAGCATGAGACCCATTTATTTAGCAGTATATCTAAATTTTGATCTCAATAACACATCTGAATGCTCTTGTTGTGGTGTAAATAATGATTCTTCTACAACATTAAATAGTTCTAATTATTAGTGTTCTTATAAATCTTTTTCGAATTTAATACTAAGCACAAACAGGAACATATTAAGAGTAGTTAATCTTAATTTTTTAGCTTTTCGTCTAAATTTATGAGTAATTTTTTATATTACAACCATACCATTACTTCTCTAAAATTAATAATTCAATTGTAAAATAAAATGTATTTGTTATTATAGTTCGTCGAAAATTTTCTGTTTGTGTTCATTATGCAGGGTAAAGGTCTCAATCCTCTTTTGGTGAATAGTTTTCTGTAAAAACGCTTATTGGTTGTCATAAATCAATGTCTAGAAAGTATGCAAATATTTGTATTTCTGAAGTTTCTGGAGATAACAAAAACCATGTTAATATTGATATAATAATCTCTCTTTACGTCAGTTGTAAGTAGAGCCCCACACGAGCTTAGCGATTGAACTCGAAAAGTTAAGTTAAAGTTGCCAATAATTAGTTGAAATTATTGGCAACTTTAATATCAAGACATGCTATTTATGTTAACGATGTTTTAAAAAGCTTTAAACTCCACTAGGCCTCTTTGATTAACTTTCACTTTAATAACGCGAAATATCTACTCGGAGAACTTTTATAACATTAAAAAGCAATCTTAACACTATTAACTGGGTAAAATCAAAAACATTGTTTAAACATTAAAATGCATATACTGCAATAAAACAAAATCGACCTGTGTTTGCCAAACGTCGACCACAAAGAAAACATGAATTAGACCAGAATTTTATAGTCACCCTGTATATTGTGGTAACAGGAAGGGGCAAATTGATATATTAATAACAAAATATTATTTTTAATAACTATTAGAAATTTATTTCTGGAATTTTATTGCACAACTTCGGATCTCGATAATTTATAAAATTCTGTGTTTCTAATATGGGAAACTTCTTAGAATTTTACTCAAAATTGTATTATACAAGGTGGCGCAAAAAGAACGCATGTTTTTGAAATACGTAGTACTTTGAAGGGGAGAAATCAGCCTACCACGTGGTATAGAGAGTAGTAGCCATGGAACACAATATTTTTGCCGTTGAGCAGTTTTTTTAGAAATAACGATTTTGTAATTTCTGTTCCGTCGACATTTCAATGTAACGCGCCGGTTGGTGAGAAGATCTCTGATCGAAACACCATACTTCGATGAGTTGCATCATTTCCCACAACTGGATGCGTTATGAAGGGGTGATCACCTGGTCTTCCTCGTACATTTCGAACTCATGAAAATGTGAGAAGTGTGGCATTCACTACAGCGCATCCTACGCAATGACTTATACTTCCATCCCTACAAAACAATGATTGTCCAAACGTTACTTGAAGGTGATTTTGTTCAACGCAGACATTTTTGTGAAAGAATGATTGAAATGTGTGCTGCTAATGAGTGATGAGGCGCATTTCAATTTAAATAAACAAAATTGCCGTTATTAGGCGGCAGCGAAGCCGATCGAGTTATGCCAGCGTCTTCCCATAGTGCTAAGGTAACCGTTTTAAAAACAGATCATTGGGCCTTATTTTTTCGAAGACGGTTACTGTAACAGTTACGCAACTTTTGCTTCGCCAGGTTCGAAGACTTCAGGTCAACATGGACGAAATATGGTTCCAACAACATGGAGCCACAGTTCATGGAAGTTGTCCGACAAATGTTTCCCAACCACGTAATCTCACAGTTTGGCGCTATTGCTTAACCTCCACGGTCACCTGATTTGTCAGCTTGTGATTACTTTTTGTGGAATTAACACAAATCGAAAGTATATATTCGAAAACTTTGTACACTAAACGAATTAAAAATTTCCATTCGTGAAGAAATCGCAGCTTCTCTCCAAGAAATGTTGTGAAAAACAAAGCTGAACTTTGAGGAAAGACTCCATATGTGCGTTCAGTAAAGTGGAAATCATCTTCCTGACCTAATCTTTTATAATTAAAATTAAATTGAATAAGTTAAGTAATCTTATATAGGGGAGACCGGGGCTGGCTGTAACAGAGGTAGGTTGTAACAGCGGTTGTAACAGGTTGAAACACTTTATTTTATCTTGTTACAACCAGCCCCGCCAAAAATGAATTTATATAATATGCCTTCTTAAAAGATAAATCTACTAATTTTTAGAT
>JAHWXV010198827.1:0-21506 GCA_024586415.1 Phrixothrix hirtus | reverse complement strand
TAGTTTCTATATTGGATACGTTTTCTAGCGACGCTTTAGCGGATAATAATTTATTCCTTTAAACACGTTAATAGAATTTTTAAACGAATTGTAATCATCGCAATACGTTTTTATATGAATAACTTATATAATTTTGATTAAAGTTAAGAATTGGCTGATCTGCCCATTCGGATGATCCAAAATAATATTTCTAAGCGTAAGCAAGGAGCTTTGGGATTGGTTTCGCTGAAAAATCGTGCCGATTGAAGAGCGTTTTTGGAGAAAAGAAGGTTCTTAGGAAGAAGAAGAATAGCTAACAGTCACAAGCTCGTCAGGTAGTGACGGCGACGAAAACATTCCTAATGTTGGAAACAGATCGGAATAAATAGAATATAGGGGCGATTACTATACCCTCAAAGCGAAAGCTGACTGTTACAATGTGCAAAGTGCAACAGTTAGCTGCACGAGGCCTACGCCAACTTCAATAATACTTTGTTCGTCTGGTAACGTTACCTTTATGAGGTAGCGTTGTTTTACAATAGGGTGCTAATTGATTTAATAGCTTGATCTTTACAGAATAGAGTAAACAAACCGAGATGCGGTTGCTATCTTTACTCTTAAAAAGGTCCCCTTTGCAACCAACCCCAATTAATTTTTACAATGCACTCAAAAGTACACTGTTTTTAGAGTATCTAGTGTAATTTACTCTAGATTTGAACGTTAGTTAATCTTTGAGATGAATACCTGTAACTCTGAGAGATTTATAAGAATCCACAAAAATTATTAAACGTTCACACTAACGAGTTTTATTAAAAATAAAAGGCAATTATAGCAATTTACAAATTTACTCAAGAATTATGAAATAAACGCTATTTTCTAAGCCCTAAGGAATAAATCGAATAATTAGGTTATTTCAAGTTATACAAATATAATATTATTGAAAAGAAACCACAGTGTCAGATAAATGAACGCTTGCCTACTATTTATTGTTAGAAAGTTTACCCCAACCGTCCTAAATATGAGTTTATAGCGAGTGGGTTTGCGTTCATATATATTTTATTTATGTAAACTTCTTGCTTACAATTTTAGGTAACCCACTTAATGGTTTTATTTAAATTATTTAAAAATTTCAATGAAGCTTAATTTATATCAATGTGTGACCCTTTTATTAATATTAAACAGAAGGCTAACCTTGTTACGATGTGTCTTCTTCGAATTGTTATCCCTGATCGGAGATGACTTTCATCCTACTTTGAATATTGGACCCTTCGTACACCTTCTAATTTTTGAATTGTATTTTGAATAGTTACAACCCAACTGCTGGCTGGAATTTTAATTAGATCATCGGTGCACTGGCCATTTTCGAAGTTCTTTTTAATATTCTGCCTTAGGCAGTTCTTGTATCATTGTGGACTTGCCATATGAATGATCAGTGATGTGATATTGACACTCACTGGCTTAGAGATACGTTGCACACGCGACTCTGGGCACAAGACAGGCGAAAATTATTCCATGTCAAGCTTATATTGATGTTGGATCTTCGCGGCATTTTTCTTGCTCGCCAGTGCATTTTTTGAATTTGAACCAATCGGGTTTTGCTTAATTCCGTTTGTTTAAACTTTCTCGTTGTCGTTGTACCTGGCCCATTCCCTGTGCAGTTTTTTCAGAAACTGTCTTCATATTTCATTTAAGTGGTTATGACTCATGTTCAATGTTTTTATTGCTACTTGGGTAGTTATACTCTGGTTTACAAGAGGTTTACAATTTCTACCCTTAACTTTCTAAATGCGTATTTTTAACATTTTTGAAAGGTTCCTATAATAAATTTTATATTACGTGAACCCTTCAATATTTATAAAGTTATTTATTTAAAATTAATCAATAATTTTGAGACTATTTAATTATTTTGGAAAGGTTTTTATAATTATTTTAAATTACATAAGCCTTTCCATGTTCATAAAATTAATTACTTATAATAAGATTATGATTTTGTGAACAACCTGTAACGTATGTGCTTGTCAGAAAAAGTAAAAATAAATGTTTCAATGCAGTGCTTTGGAAAAAAATTATTTTGTTATAACTTTAGAATCGTTTAGAACCGTTATCTTAAAGCCTATTTGGTTTCTTGTAGTTACAGATGTAAATTTTCAAATAAATGTGTTGTGCTGTGTTTCCATTTATTGTGCAAAAGTAGGGTGTATTTCACCTTATTGTACAATTTTTACAATTTTAAAAACTGTAGTTGACTATAAATTCTTAAGTTTTAATATTTTTTAATTTCCATATAATTAGAAATAAATAGGCTAGTTTAAAATTGATATTTGAATATTGGAACAGCATTGAGCTTCTGTTAAAGTGAAAAATAGTAGTTTGATGAGTTCAAACGCACCCCTCGGTTTACTGCCTTATATTTACCAATATGAAACCAACGATAATTTAGACGTAGTTTTGAACGATTTTTCTAATATAAATTTTTTACCTATAAATATTTTTGTAATTATTTCAGTGATGATAAAATAATTCATAATTTAGTGTTAATTATTATGTTTCTGTTAATAGGTCTATTTATTATTAATGAATTATGTTGTGTCGAATATCATTGATCATTTTGTACGTTGTAAAATTGTTAGCCATAAGATTTAGAGTGTCACGTTTTTGATAGTACAGTAATATTGGTAAATAATATTTTAAGACAAACTAAAATAAAAACGATGCGTAGAAACCATTTTATTTAAATAGAAGTGTAATTAGAATCATTTTTCGTCAAATTTGAATAAATTTTAAATAAAGTAAAATTCCTGGGTGTTGAACTGGGCTTTACAAAACAAAGAAAAGTCGGTTGTAACCCTCAGTTAGATTTTCAACTAGACTGGAAATAAACGAGATAGTTTAAATTTAAAACTACAAAGAGAGGGTCGTAAGGAATGCAGGCGATATTTTAAAATGTTATCGGGATCACGACTATCGGATGTGCTGTTTAGGACAATGTATCGTATGTAATATATTTAGGAAGATACACTTGTTAGACTATTCGTGAAGGCGGTGGAAAGGCGGAGCTTGAAAAGACGGTCAAATGTGCTGTGAGGGTGGTAAAGACTCTCGCCCTTTATTGTCACGTGTTCAGTATGTTGTTAACTCAAACCTGGAATTTTGGAATTTGCCCAAATAATATCTAAAAATATTAACAACATATATTTTTCTGGTTGTTGAATAGTAATAATTCTTCCAATTTCGTTGAAGCATATAAATTTTTCAACGTAATGTCGTATTATATGATAATATCCGAGCAAAGCTTCTTTCGACGTTCCCTTTACTTTGGGTGCATAACATATGCAAAGAAGCGCAACTTGTTTATATGGTATCATGTATCTACTTAGCTGCATATGTAGCCATCTGTTCAAGTAGAGTGTTATCGAGGTACTTTGCTGCAAATTGCTACTGTCCTAGCTGCTGTCTAAGAAGGATGTAAAATGATCATCCCACAAAAGTATGAAAGAGATAGAAAAATTACCCTCAAACCACGAACCAATGTGAAAATTGCTTCCGCAGCTTACGTACCTCGAGGCTTTGCGTTAGTTCAAGGGTTACCGTCGTTCCTTATTCTTCATTATAGGACAAGTTTTTAGGATATTCATGACAATAAAACGAGCTTCTTATATGTGTAGCGTAATCCTATTAAATGAAATGACCACAAATGCTACGCGAATTTTGTTTTAAAACTTTAATAGTGCAATTAGCATAAATAATATAATCTTATGATTATCTAATTTATTGAAGACACAGAAATAGAAATTTGACGGTTTATAAAGTATTTGAAAACCTAAAAACTTTAAAACACGAAATTTAAATTTTATTTTTAAAACTTTTCTAATTATTAAAATTAATTAGAAATATTACATAATCTGTTACTTCTAAACTTTAGTAGATAGGTACTTATTAGATTTTAAATTAATAATATTTTAGAGAGGTTTAAAATTAGATTACACCTTTAAAAGCCATCAGATAATCCAAAAGTATCGTGTGTTTTAGACCCTTTAAAATATGATAGCCCAGGGTCTCGCTATTCATTATGATCAAATAAGCACAATGCCACAGATTGCATAGAAATATCCATTACCTACTAATTAATTAAACCCATTCAATATTTTGTTCATTATGTATGAATGTACTTAAATTAATAAATGTAATAAAAAATATTCCAAAAATAAATGCAAAAATGTAACACAGTAACAGTTGCAACAAAAAAATTGAGATTGAACCTAAACGGCGAGAAATCATAATGCGATGACAAGATTGTCCAAACAACTACCTTCTATTTAGATTTTCCAGTTTGACAGTTGTACAAGTTCTTCTATATTTTGTGTACCTATACGTTCACTGGCATTATTATTTAAAAAAAAATTGTTATAGCTCTTTTCGAGAAAATCGCAAAAAACTTAAAAATCGTAAGAATAAAGTGGCACTTCCAGTCATTCGAGTTTAACTAAATTATTACCATCCCATGTAAGTAAGATAGGAAACTTAAATATAAAATTTCATTTTTATATGATATTTAATTTTTGAGACGTTGTTCACAATTCAAAAACTTCTAATTACTGGATTTTCAAAAATTGATTAGAGAAACCACTCAGTTCATATAAAACAGAATTAAGTACTTAAGAAATAAACTAAATTTAAAAAAAGCGTTAGAGCCGATTTCAGAAAATCGCAAAAAAACGGAAATTTGTGAAAATATCTAATAACGACAGAAATAAAGTGGCACTTTCGCTTATTCGATTTTAACTAAACTTTTAATTTTGCATACAAAGATAGTTATGACCTCAAATATAAATGTTTATTTAGCTAGGAATTTTAGTTTCATAGTTATTTTATTCATAGTAAACAGTAAAAGAAGTTCCAGTTACTCAATTTACAGAAATTATTTTGAGAAACCGTCTAGATTATATGAAATGGCATTAAATGGCTAAGAAATATAATCAGTTTAAAAAAATCATTGAAACCGATTTCGAGAAAATCGCGAAAAATAGAACTTCCTGTTATCCAATTTTAAAAAAATTGTTGCAGTCGCGTGCTCGGATAGATTAAAACCTAAATATAAAATTTTGTATATTTATGACTTTTCGTTTTTGAGATATCAAGTTCACAGGCACATACGCAGACCAATTTCCAAAAACATGATTACAGACTCAGGCAACCCGAAAACATGTATTTCCACTAAAATTTCAACATCGTAACTTTTTAACGAAAACAATTCTTCCTCTTTTACCTATATTTCATATAAGGTAAGTGAAAGAAAAAATTACATTCATAATTCTTTATGATTTCATATCAATTTAATTTAATTACACCCAATATTTAAAGTACATTTGAAGTCATCTAACTTATCCCATGCGTCATATATTTATGACTAAATTTCATACTTAATTTGATGCACCCTATAACCTTGAAAAGTATGTGTAAGACAAAGACAGCTATAACAACTCAACAGTTGATATAAGCAAATTTCCGTTATGCGTCATGGATTAATATGACGTCATTGTTATATAACGTTAGATTGAAAATAAAGCACGGATATAATTTTTGAGCATCCAAATATGGCTGATAGCGGACCGAGGTCGTGGATTGCCGATAAGGTGTGCGGTTGAACATTGTAACGGTACTCAAAATCGGGAAAGCTGGGTGCCACTTGCTCTTTTACTCTATTGGCAGGGTACTTTACGAGAGCCGACCTGTATATTTGGATGTTTAGAACCTACCTTTACAGCGGAGACAGACACTCCTTTGGTAATGCAGTTATGGTAACTATCTAGGCTGAAATAAAAGGTACTACGTGTCAAGCACAATAATTTGTGGCTACTTCTGTATATAATGGAACCACTAAAGAAATTAGACCTACGGTCGGTTAGACTAGAGGTCGCAAGGAGGTCCACCTTGTATGGTTACTTTACTGACAATTACTGCCACAGCTAGGATGGCCGCCTACTTGGTTGGGCGAGTAATCCGAACGATACTAGCAAAAAGAGGTGCGTTTAAAGTAGACCGCTTTGTATATGCTATAAAATAATGGTTTGAACTTGCCAATTCGTGCACTGCCAAATCATTAATTTTGTTTACGTTAAATCCTTACTTTTAAGACTGAAATACACGGTTTTTGGCGCCTCAAACAAAGGGGAGCCAAAGAATCTGCCTTCGGAGAATACATTACTAATAAAAAAAAGTTGATCTATGCATTGTTTACTCAACATGCAATTTTCTTTGTTAGGGTTATTTTGGGAGTGTCCTAGATAACGTCAGTACTAAGGTTCTTAGCGTCTGCCTGCAAATTCAAATCAAGCGCCCCTCTTCTCGTAACAGATTGTGGCGAGGTTTAAGCTACTAAATGCCCCTCAGACGCGGTTTACGCTTACGTCGCAGATAGTGCGGGTTGCTTGGCGCCGGCCCTAGCCCTCGAGATGAAAAATTAACCAAGTTTACATACTGAGTTAAAATTACTAATAATTAACAGAACGTTTGTTTTGGCAATTGTCACGTTGCGTGCAGTAGTTTATGTTTCAAAATGTCCAAAATTAGTAAATCTCTGTGTGATATTTAAATTTATAACCAGTCAACAAATAAAGTTTGAAATTGTTTCATTCAATGGGGAAAGCGTTAAATGAATTATTTGACGATACTAAGGTGAATTGATCATTACTGTAACGCATTGCACATAATATCACCGGTATGTATAACAATGAACTACAATTTAGCATGTCTTCCATTTCACTTTCTTTCTGTATTGACCCAAAGAACTTTCTAGTACTAATTCCCAGAAGTAGTCGACAAGCGTTTCGCCATTCGGTTTCCTTTGTTAACGTTGTTCAATGGTGGGATTGTCTTGATCACAGTTTTCTCCGAGTGTATCACTGACGTCACCAAAATTCGAAGGAAAGACGTTCAAAGGTGAAGACAAATAGCATATTTTAAGGTTCATGTGACAACCTAATTTTTGCAACTCCTAAGTACAGCGTCGACAATTCCCTTTTCGAATTTTTTATTTCCTAAAACAGTTTTGGACTACCTATTCAAACATTCCAAGTAGGGCGTTTTAAGTTACTTAGAGCCCTTTAAAATTCAATCTCACTTTCATATGATAATAGAGGGCCCCACGAAGACCGTCTTTTTCATTTTTGATCAGTTATATTAATAAATTGCGATAATAAAATCTATTTCTTTCTTTATTTATGACTTTAACCAAGCTGTTCATCAAACTCAGTTTTATATGCAATGGAGGTAAGAACATTTTGTTACGCTCAACTAATGCCGAATGGACTGTGTTTTTTCCCAGAAATATGCTGCTCTTATACATTGTTTAACAATATAGTGACAAGTTTTTGGTCGACTGTTCCACTCACAAATAAATCCTTAGTGTATCTAAGTAGTAAACCACGCAAAATAGCGACAATCTCTAAATTAATTTTTATAAGAAGGCGTAAAATATTTTTATAAAGTTCTTTCATGTTAAATAGCATGTTCAGCAGAAACTGGAGAGTAAATATTTCCAATGCCCAGAAGAATTGTTTCTAAGTTCGGTTTGGAAGAATTGATGAAGGAACGACATTCTTATGTATTGTGTTCATAGCTCCATCTAGACATTAAATGGTCAACATTATTGCAGAAAGAAAGACCTTCTTGTTTTGAGAAATACTGTGATAATTCCTTCTCGCGATTAAAATATGCCGAAATACGCGTATTTGGAGCTAACAATTTCCATTTTGGTAAACATGATCCTAGTACCACTACTTGAGCTTTTGATAAATTCAAATTTCAAACTAAATCATTTAATTCTGCTTAAGTTATCAACTGAGATGTGTTCTTTTGGGCTGGTAAAAATTTCTCATCAGTGTCCCAACAATTCCAAAGTAGTAGCTTCATCTGTTTCTCGTCCTCAGTCCAAAACTTTTGGATATGTAGGTGCTGTAAAGCTTCTGAGTGAGGTACCGAACGAGATTTAGAAGCTAAACTGGGATAAATAATGTTTTTCTTATTTTTTTCAGGAAATTCGAAGATTTGGGTGCAGCAAAAGTAGAAGTTCGTCATATGCTCCATTTGCTCACGTCAAATGCAACAAATAGCAATGTCGCGCTCTTGCCATTAAAAGAGCTTCTTAAAGCAACAATATAACGAGCACAGCAAGTTTTAAGAGTTCAAGAATTGTCTTGATTTTTAATTTTAATACCAAAGGAGTAGTAGTAGTACGCTTTTTATATCATTTCGCTAATACTTCGTTTTTACTGCAGAATAGCGAATTTTCCGTAAAGATACCAGGAACTATTCGGCTTATCTACATACTTTCAAGATATGAATTAAAAAGCACGGCAGAGTAGCATAAATTAAGTCCATGTTAAATTAAACCGTCTTCCTGTACTTCATAAATATCCACAAAATCATGTAATTACGAATTTCTAAAATATGATTGGATTAGGAGCAGATAGGGTGGATGCTAAGAGCAATAACGTTATAAACATGTAAAACATGCAGTACTTGTTCAAACATCTTTAAACAAATCAAGCATGTGGTTTCTATCAGTATTTGGAATTAATTTAGCAATACAGAAAATTCCTTTAAAAACAGTACAAATTAATATATTTAAGAGAAAAGAATATTTGAAAATTTCTCAACATTTTGACGTGATGGAAAAGTACTAAAAACGATTTCATGGTCAGGTTGTGTATATTACGTTATAGGAAAATAAACCATTCTCGGCCGGTGTAATTTAACCCATCAAAAGGAAAAACAAACTAACTTGACTCGAGGAACGCACCAAAATGAAAAGTTTTGCAAACTTGACCCGCACCTCCCTTACAGCCTTGAGAAACCGTTTTTTCTTTCAATTTCTAAAGAAAAACAATCAAGAGGTAACGCGCAAATTCGAAGTAAGCAAATGACGAATCTATGTACTACCCATTGATTAGTACTGGGAATACGAGTGAGAAAACTAACTTGTATTTATATCAGAATGGTAAATTCTTTTGGAGATTTATAACAGCAAAATTATAAAGAATAAAATGGTTTTCTTCTAAAGACAACAGAGTATAAGACGAAACTTTTATTGCTATTATAAATCTTTCCAAAAACGAGTAAAACTTTGTAGTTATATTTTCGATCTCGTCATATGAAAATTAGGCGTAATTTGTCATAATCTGATACCAATACAACAGTAAGTATATTACGACCTAGCTTGGTCAAAAGTATGTCAAATTGGTTAACAGACTTCCTAACACTTTTTAGGAAATGATTTTACAGAAATACATCACAAAGCGGTGAGTTATGGTGTACTATCCCGTAACAAATAATAGATGCAGCAAATTGATTTAAAACATTTGAAATTGAATTCAAGAGTTTAGACCGTTAAGTCATCTATTCTATTAATATCCTCGGTTAAGTTCAAATGATCACGCATCTTGCATAAAATTAAATTAAAACATAGAATAGAACTTTATATTGCATATTCAGTAAAATTATGAAATTGCAACGGGATTGAACAAAAATATCAGTCAGCAGATACCGTTTTGCCATTTCAAGAGATATTTTTGCAATTGCTCAACTACGCTTACATGAATTACAAAAGAGAGATAACTGTTGGTTAGACTTCACGTAGGTGGAACTGGTATGTATAAGGTTTGTCCGGATAGAATTCGACTTATGCAAATAATTTTGTACCTAAGTGTGGCATTGTAGAAAACTACGTTCTCCACCCTCATGGTGCCATTTTCAAGTGGCATCGCTCGGTACAGCTTCAGTTAAGAACGGAGCGCAGTTGTGAAGGTCTCGAAAACCCTGAGCATCGCATCTCTAATTTAACCAAGCACTTCGAACAGCAAATATGTATTAAGTTGTGGTAAATACTTGGCTATTCTTTTTCAGAAACGATTTGTGTGATTCGTAAGACTTACCTGAATGATGTTATGAGTGCAACTAAAATGAAAGGGTGGTTTGGGAATTCAATGATAGCTGCAATTCATTGAAAAGTAATTCGCATTCTGGTGGGCCTGTGAAGGTCAGAACACCCGAAAATATGAACCGGGTGCGAATTGCATCAATAAAAATTGTCGTCTAACTATTCGCGGGTTAGATGAGACTTTGTAATTCTAAAAACCAACAAAATTCGTTCCATAGCTGCTGACGGAACTTCAGGTGGACTATTACATGAAAGCCGCCTAGGACAACCGGGAAATGCTCAGAAACAATATTGATGTTTTAAAAATGTCGTTACTTGTATGGAATCATAGATTAATGACTATGAATCTGAGACAAAAGTCCAAACTTCTTAATGGAAAACGACAGAAGAATAACAACCGAAAAAAGCATGACAAGGTCGGAGCAATATTAATTTTTGACCCATCATGGGGTAATTGAGGTAATCGAGACGTACTACCTACAACTTTTAAAGATATTACGCTATGCAGTGAGAAGAAAACGGCCTAATTTCTATAAAAACGCTTACTAGTTGCTTTACCATGATAACGCACTGTCCATTGATCTCACATTATATAGGAGTTTTTGATGTAATACGGTATACGTTAGGTCTGTCAGCCTTCCTACAATCCCAATATAGCTTTGTGTGATTTCTGTCTGTTTTCCAAAATCAAAAATTCTTAAAAGGAAAAAACTGATGACGTGAGGACAAAACGAAACGTAACGAATCATCTACTGGTAATCGAACGGAAGTGAAAACGGCGTTAGCGAACAGTTGTAGTTTTCAAAACACAGTAGCTCTTTCTCTGCGTATAGCATAGGATCGGATACTTTCCGGAAAGGCTTCGTATAACATCTTTGTACAATTGTATAATTTCATATTATAGTTGGTAACACTGAAAGTATAAAACAAGTCTGTGTAGTATATTTTTAGTGGTAGTTTGAAAGTGTTTGATTAGCAGTGCAAAATATTCAGCATTGTACAGTTATTTAATGTTTGCACATAAGAAGTTTAAAAGGTTCGGAGATTTTTGAAGAGATGAAAAGCGTATTAGAGGAAAGTGCCCCTTCACATGACGACGTCAAAAAGTAGGTGGTCTTGAAGAAAAACCCTTCCGTAGTGCGATTCGCGTTTCAGAACATTACTCGGCAAAGTACATACATTGATCTTACAGGAGGATAAGTTGAAAACTAAATTTGTAAACCTAATACTGGCTTTTCATTACTAGGCTAAACAATTATCATCCGGCTCTCATAATAACAACTAACTTCAATCTGAATTGCTTTATTTTCAAAAACTTAAACTTGGGCTCTATTGCTTGCTTTAGAATTATAATCATAAATTCAAATTTCGTCATTTACAATGATGTGAGACGCCACTTGGTGCTTTTCTATTATTACCTCCGTTCGAGCTTCCTAGTAAATTTAGCAGCACCATTTCCCTTGAGTGCCATTTTTTGTTTCTATTTGAGTTTCAGCTTCCACATAAGAGTTACATTCCGTAATGTTGTTGATACGAGTGAAATTTCGTGTAATGAAATAGTTAATGGATGTGATTGTCTTTGTCGCAAATTTGTTTTCATTTGATAGACTGTAATGTTATTTTTGTTAATTATTGGTATTTTCGGTGAATTATGGTAATTCAAATTAAATTATTTAAATTACACCTTTTAACTGTTAGGCATTTGGTTGTAAAATACTTATATTTATTTATAAAGTAAAACTGTGGATGTAAAATTGATACAGGGTACGTCTCTGTGCTTTGAATATTCAGGTGAAATCGCCGCAAGTAGAATTTTTGAAGCAATGTTAGATTACCGTTGGTCATAGGCAGTCGTCTAAACTCTGTACTCAATTTTTTAAAATGGCGTGTCACATTATTTGCTAGTTTTATTTCTTTGATTGTTCGGCCGTAGTTATGTTTATCACGGCAAAAAAGACCGGTGGGAGCTATTAACATGGTTGTCTTAAGCTCATAAAGAATAAAAAGGGAAATTTATCTATCATCGTCTGGCGTATTTGTGTATGGAGATTTAATTTAAGAAACAATTAGTATTGGCGTTATGGTTTTGGATAATTTCCGTTGAAACGGAATAAGTTGTCTGGCTTTAACTGGATAAGATCTACATCGGGTGAATAAATTAAAGCAAGTGTCTTCTAATGTTTCACTCTTTCATACGAAATCCAGGTCAGTTTGTCTTTGTTAGTCGCTATACGTCATATGCGACATAGGATGATAAGATTTCAAACTTCAGTTTTAATGATAATCAAAATCATGTTACAAGACGACGTTCTTGCTTTTTAAAAATAATGTTAACTTTTGGAATGAAAATTCATTAGCTTCAAGGTTTATATATTTAAACATCATAAGCAAATTAATTCAGTAATTCGCTTCGGATAAAACTTTAAGTAATGCTTTACCTTATATTTTATTAGAATATTTTCTCTTGGTAAAATTTAATTCCGTTTAAAGTAAATGAAGTAGTTTATGAGATAAAATAAATTGTTCTCGCTCAGTTTTATTATCAAATAGCTGTATACGAATTTACCTTTACAAATTATAAGTAAAATTTATCTTGAAATTCCCTAGATTTTAGTTGAATTATATATACGAGGCGTGACGTTAAAATTTCTTTTGCAAACGAAAATTTGACGACTATTAATTCATTTAATGTAACTGCAATAAATATTTAGGTATTTTATTTAAAGGAAATAGGACCAAAATTTATTTAAGCTAATAATTATAAAATTCCTTTTGAATATTTCACTTCATTATGTTTTGCTATAATATATAATCTTTTAAATTTGCATTTTATAGCACCTATTAAGTTATAATTTTGGAATATTGATAACAAATAACAACTGTTTCTTCTCCTCTAGCGTATTTGTTGTTAGATGATGTATGCCTATCAATTTTGTTTATCGCAATTTTGATTTCTATTTTGTTCCTTTAAAATTAATTCTTGTTTCAATGGACGTTAACGAGGAAAAATAATTTGTACCTTGTTTTCAAATGTTCAAGTGTACTTTACTTTTGGGTATGTTGATTGTAACATAATTTATTATCTCCATAAAATATCGGGTGGCCTAAATCTCTTTAAGGCAACATTTCATTAACCAGGTTTATCATTTTGGTGTCTCGATAGGGATAAAAATTAAATTGGTAGATATTTAGTAACGTTGTTATTTATTCTGTTTTTGTATCTATTACCGAAATTCGGGAACGGTAACAAACGATTTTCTTGTTTTACTTCAGCTGAATTTCTTTTCTTATTCCAAGAACATTGCTTTTCTTTAGGTTAGGTTAACTCCAGGACATAGAAACCGTACATTTTGTCATATGGGATGTACGTACGAGATAGGAAGATACATATAATCTTTTCTCTTCCTATAGGTACCATCTAAGAAGTGTGGTCGAAAGCCAAAACCAGTGTAGCAAAGCCGCCGACATCACTCTCCGATTTAATTCAAAGAGATAAGCTGCGGTAGGTTCTGTTTCTATTGCAACACGAGCA
The DNA here is from genome assembly GCA_024586415.1 of Phrixothrix hirtus. NCBI lineage: Eukaryota > Metazoa > Arthropoda > Insecta > Coleoptera > Phengodidae > Phrixothrix > Phrixothrix hirtus. Next base: position 8,058 of record JAHWXV010198827.1, on the reverse strand, counting down.
ACCGAACAGGTTTCTGTAAGATCTTACGTGGCAAGATTAACTAAAACCAGATCCTCATAGTCCGCTGGATCAGAATTTTCTAGACTATTTTACAAAATTTCAGTTTTAATTTCTAGCTAACATCATTGATGACTAATTTTGACTCGCTAGAAAATATTTATTTAGTGGTTAGATACCAGTGGCTTTGAAAGCACTTAAAAATTTTTAACGGTTGCAGAATGCGAATGCTTCCTCAATTAAAGTATATACTTGAAACTTAGACGGTAATCCGCACTTGCTTTTTTGCTTTTAAACATTTTTGAATCACCTGATTGCAAAAATTCTGAAACGATCTAAGGTAAAGCGATTATAGCCGATGTGCTGCATATCTGGGTAGTTGTAGAATTCTGATTTTTGCTGTGTGTCGTGTGTTCATAGAGTAGCAACAATACTCTCTTTCCTCGGCTTGACTTAACAGCATCAATAAAATAATTCAGCTATTCCACTGCAGATTTAGTTGAATTTATATTAAGTGAATAGACTTCTACCTCGAAAGTTTAATCAGAAAGTAGTGGCCAAGAATCTGAGGCAAAATAGAGTAATTTGCCTTTCGATTATAAGTACTCTTTTGGAAAAAACAATGTTACAAGTAGTCAACGGAAGTTCAAAATTTAGTTACTCGCGTTTCAGGCACTAATAATGAAGTAAACGACAATGAGTCATCTGATATAGTCTCCACTTGGAAAGCGTTCATCGCAGAAAATCTCTTACAAGTAATTTTGGCCAACGTAAACATTAGACGCATGACGTGGAAAACAAATACGGAATTGCTAAACCAGCATTTATAAGCCCTCTAACATGATCAAAACAAGAGATGTTTTGGGATTATTTTATTTATCTGTGATAATGATATCTGATCGTTAAAATATTTTTGATTTTACTGCTAATGGTGAGGCGGAACGTAATGTGTTTCGTACCACGATTTTTGTTTATTCTGTTTGCCTTATGTTTTAATTGAGCTACACAAGGGAGGCTAGAAAGACTGATGGCAAACTTGTGGTAATTAGAAAATTATGGGAATTTCGTACATCCTATTTCCAACGCTACTATTGTCCAGGATACAGAATAAAAATTGATAAAATGTTAGTACCATTTCGTGGTAAATATGACTTTGGCACGTACATGTCTAAGAAATCAGTGAAGTATGGATTAAAAGTAATGTGTTATGGCGATTACGAAACCTTTTATTTAAATAATGCGTTTATCTATAGAAGCATAGGACAAATAGCAAAGATTTGTCAATTACAACATAGGATATACCCGAGCTCATATCAATAATTGAAGGGACTCATAGAAATATTACCTTAGACAATAGATTCATATCACTTGAACTCTGTATTCAATTAAAAATCAGAACTTGACTGTCCTAGGTACGTTGAAGTCTAATAAACCACATATTCGAGAGGAATTTAAGCCAAAGAAAACGTCTAGTAGAATTTTCATTGTTCAGATATACTCACGAAAAAACATTTCTTTCTCCTAGGTTCCTCAAAATAAATTGGTTCTTTATGTTGCTGTCAATTATGCACTGTGATCAAAAACTTAGTGATGTAAAGAACATGCCGGAATTGATAAAAGATTACAACCTCATAAAGGCAGGAATAGATGTAGTCAATCAAGTGTTTAGTTTCATGTAGAACACAACCCAATGGTTATTTTTTATTCTATTTTAAATATAACAGGTGTTATTTTTGAGATTTTACTCCAATGCCACAAAAGAATTGATCATATTGAACGTTGAAGTGTGCGACCCCTCAACTGTGAACTGAAAGTAATTATTTTGAAACTGTGCAGTACTTCTCTTCCTGCAAATTCTTCTAAGTCGAAACTCACGAGGAAAGGAAGATGCATATATGCCCAAGATATATTGTAAGCGCGTATGAAATTCTTGCAACATTTGGCATATATATATATAAAACCTAATTTGTCAAAATTACAAACGTAAACCTATAAATTTTGCAAAACCATTATTAACAACATTTATCAATATTCAAAAATCCCAGTTCACGTTTTGTAAAACATAGGGATTTTTCCTTAAAAAAAAAGTAGTGGAAATTCTTCCGCGTGTGTGTTGTGTGCCTAGAATAATTCTGAAGAAGTCATCAATGAGCTACCCTTTATATATGGATATCCGATTCGCTAGCAACGGCTAGGATCCGACGAGGTAGTATGCAAGGTACAATAAAAATCAGTAAACGAAGGCAACACCTTTTCTTCGAAGTCGCAGACCACGGAGACCTCAAGTAAGTGACATTATTTGATTTTTCTTTTAATTCACTGAATTCAGTGAAATTCTTCCGGGTAATCCGACAACCAACCCCTTTGTTCATGCATTTATGTATACTGGAAAAACTTACTTCTATTCAGTAACGGATAGACAATTTTATTCACGTTTGTGTCAAATTTAAGTAACAAACAAAAGAATATTTAATTGAAATATTTACTATAATTTGAGGCCACGACTAGACGGGGTCCAGCTCTTGTTATTAATTTTGGAATAATTGTAGGAGTTAAACAGGGGTCCCCTATATTTTACACATTATTTTAGTTTTACGTAAACAAATGTCTGAACACTCTTTAATTGTTTGTACCATGCTATTTTTCTTTGTGTCATAATAAGTGAAATATTTAGTGCAGACATTTTTATTATTTTACCGTTATAAACCTCCATAGACGTAGTAACTATAATTTTCTTACAGGAAAAACGTTAGATATAATTTAATAATAGTTTTGTTAAAACCGAATGATCCGAAGTACCATGTTATCCTTGCGATTTACAACATTTACAAATTGTAAGTCTAACCCGAACTGTATTAGGAGTACTTCTCCAGTGACTTACGCTAAATACGTAACTAGTAAGTATCTCATGGTAAAATTATAACCCTTAGGTTGAAATTCCTTATCGTCTTGTTTCTGGAAAAGATCCAACCGTCAAGATATTTAGGTAAATTGCGACTTTATCCTAATTATTTCCATCAAAAACCGTAAACCCCCTCTTTTCTCCACTACGGTGGCCGAAGCTGCTAGTTAATTCAGGGCACTCGGCATTTTAGACAACCTTTTGGGGCATAAAAAGCTTTCAGCCCCGTTATAATATAGACAGAAAAACCGAAATATTGCGTAAACATAACATGCCCCATATTTTTTATAAGTAATAATACACGTAATGCTTCTAACGCTGTTCGTTAAATTTTTGTTTTGTCCCTATATCTTATTTTAATAATTCAATTTGAGCAAAATTCGTTAATTTCTCTTATGAATTTCAAAATAATTTCATTGCTTATTTTTCCTAAATTGATTCTTATATTTTAATTCTTCAATTACGTTATAGGGTAGTTAGTAGAATGTGACTGTTCAAATAATTGTGTAAATCATGTGCAGATTAAAGCCGGTCCTGCTCAGAGCATAGCAGGAAGGAATATCTAATGCTTTCGTGTTTCGGTACCGACTCGAATGCATCGTTTTCGAAATTCTCTTTTGCTATTGTGGAAATGGACTTTAATTTATCTTACGTAGTGTTAGGAGCAGTGAACGACTTCAATTACTGGATTGTTTCATTAATTAACATCTTTTCAAAATTCTAAATTGTCGTTGGAGGATAATGAGCGAGTTGAGGATTGATTAAATCAATGTATCTTTACAAGTCTTATTTAAATAACAAATTGTATACACTTTATTATCTTCCGTGGTATCATTAAGATACCTTATTTTCGATTTCGGCAGGCTAACCGCTGTGAATCGATTTTTGTCTTATTATTTGTACTAGTTGTACAAAATTATTATCTCAGGTGGAGCGTGGTGTTATAAATTTGTTGCAATATGTGGAAATGGTTTTTGTTTGCTATAGAAAAATTATTATTAGGATTTTGCTACTCGTAAGATTGATTTAGTTATGCACAAGATAAACCTTTTTTTGTTTATTGGTACTTACAGAAACACATATTGTCTACCAGTGATTGTGTAATTATTTAGCTGACATGTTCTATGTTATCCTTATTGACCATCGTATTTAAATTTTAGGCAAATATAAAATGGCGTAGTTTATCTTGGCATTTATATTCATTAAATTTCTCTTTCGGCTACAAAAATTATGTTACTTTAATTATTTTAAGACTTGAATTTATTATTCAATTATTAACGATTAATCCATCATAAGATTAATATCTGTAAAATTTGTAATCATTAGATTTTACCTTGATTATTATATTATGTTATATGTCAGCTTAACTGGTATAGGTAATTTGACCTGTATTTATTGTAATCAAATTGCTGTTAGAACTTTTATCTATTACACCTTATCCGAATACGAATGCTTTTTACTCGTATTTGTTTTGTAGGAACAAGTTGTCTACGTTCTGTAATTACAGCCCACTATTCGAATCCTTTGCGGCATACAGCACTTGTTTAACATCACCAGAGTTGGAAATTCCATCAGTGAACATATCGCATCACTTCAGTAGTTATTTGAAGTATTGACGTTTTAGTAACACCTGAATTAGCCTGCTTAAAATAATTACCTCTCGTAATCGTTTGTACCTTTCTCGTCTATTACATTATTTTTATTAACCATCGTATATTTTTATTTATGCAAAAATTCAATTTCTCTCAACTGTGCAAACCAGTAACCTGACTTTGTAGTTCTCATAGTTTTAATCATTTCAAAAGCGCAATGGAATAGTACTTGTTTGTATAGTTATTAATTTAGATACGTTGAACTTTGCCCTGAAGTACTAGTCGAAGTGTGTTCTTCCCAACGTTTACTTATTGTACTAACAACAAACATTCTACTTAAGATTCTTATAGTACTTAGCCTATATTTCTTTGACCATCTTTCTGTTTATCTCCTTGACTTTACATCGATAAATTTTATATTAAAGCTAGTAACGTCCTTATTTTGTAATTGTCTTGCTAATAAATACATAAAAATGTAATGAACGATTTCGGAACAGACGAATAAGATTAAAAATGCATTGGTAACCTAGTTTAGTCTTATTGAAATTGTTGACCTAGATTACGCTTTATATAATAAGGGAGTAAGTTAGTTCTTCACAAATATATAGTGCTATTTTGGTATATCTTAAAGCGAACTAATTTCATAATACTAAACAAGTGAAAGATAAACTTTACCCTTGAATATTTGTAACGTCCTCTTTACTCCCTAAAGAGTTTTTAGCTAAATACGTCATCTAGAATATCATCTTATTGAATGTATAAATGTCTCTTCTCCCTCGCTTGATAACTGTACTGTAACATGTCAGTTGTGAAAGCCCCGGATAATTAAATAACGTAAATGCATTACGCGCATCATGCGTTACTATTTCGATGGCTCGTCCATCCCTGATCGTCACTTTTTTAATCAAATCCCTCGTTCATAATTATTTTCCTAAAAATTTTAACACCTCGTTCGTTAATCACGTTAAACTCAATCTGGTTCATCTGCATACATTTATATTCATTATAATGAATACTGTTAAATAAAGTATATTTATGGCATTATTTTTATTTGACATTAATCATGTAAAGTAAGATTTTCTTAATATACCCACTTCTATAGTAGAGTGGAAATATATGTTGGTATAATGATATTAAAGTGTATATAAATGATAAAAAATGCATTTTATAAATCATTCATCAAATACTATTCAATTTAGTAAAGGGGTAAATGCAATTACAGAAGTAAAAGACGTGCTAATACAATGGGTAATTACAATATTTTAGGAGGAAAATCTCACTAGTAAAGACATCGTGAACGGAGTTTTCAAGTAATTTCTGCGAGCCAGGTATTCTATTATCTCAAAGTTGTAACCTTCCCTGTTCTTATCTGTTCCACTTTATTTTAGTTTTAAATTGTTATTCTCGAGTACTTATCTTTTTAATTACTCGTTACATCGGTCCCTGATTGCATTTGTCAAAAGCTGGATTTCCAGCCGCGAGTTCACGCGATGCGTCGTCGCGGATATCTCGCGGATTTGCTTTGAACGACACCCTTTGATCATTCGCGCGAGCCGATGTACACTCGAGTTGTACTACAACAGAAGGGGACCTCCGTCGTAAAAAGTCTCGATGTGCCAGGAGAGGTGCTGACTTCTTTCCTCGACTGATACTAACATAATTAAAGTACAAGCAGTGTAATTTTACTTAATTAAATTCCCTTCTTTGGGTGGAGAACAGAGCGAGCGCCACACGGCAAGGGAAACGATATGAACTTTTTCCACCCAATGAACATTAAAACTCAGTATTTAATTTCATCGGAGATCTAAGAGAAGATTTTTGCACATAAAAAGAGGAGACAGTAAGCTCGTTTCTATGCCTTTTTGAGATTGCGATAAGTTAGCTCGTCGAACAGATGGACATTTAACACTCTTATCTTTTTAGAAACGAGCAACTCGGTGAAAATAAAAATATGGTATTACGTTGCTGTAAAAGCACAGCAGTATAAATACAAACAGATTGCTACTGTATTCAAAAAATGCACAATAAAGTTATTCTATTTATTTACAGACAACGTTAATTTAATCCCTTATGTATCAACCCCTGTGCGTTGCTAGATAATGCATCGTATAATTTCATCTAAGTTTCATATAAACGCAGCAATTCCCTTGACCAGTAGAAGTTGCTCATGCTAGCAAATTTTGTGACGAGTTTTCGACAGGATGATGACATACCAAACATGTACTAAACTGGAATCAAGTGGAAACGAGAATATAAAAAATATTTTGACTCTGGATTTTTAAATGCAAAAAAGTAAAGTGTTTCATTATAATTTCTTTCTGTTTAATCATTTGAATAAAAGACTGAAGAATTTAAAATTAAAATCTATTTTCCATTTGAACCAAATCTTCGATAGCATCTAAGCTTTAAGCAACGATTTATCGGTTAATAATCCAATAATTAAGTTGTAACAAACCATTAATTAGTTTTTTAATCTATAATTACAGTAGAAAAATTAAAATGTGAATGAGTTTAATTTTATAAATGGTTTAGTTCGGTCTATTTTGTATTTCAAACAAAATCCACAAGTAGACATAAAAATTTGATAAAAAATGAAAAGAAGTGCTTTTCAGAAGGTAATTAATTGTAGGAATAGATTTTATAAAACAGTGAATCTATAAGAAATGTCCTATTCAAATTTCAATATAAAAATTTACAAAATTTCCGAAAAACTGTCAAATGTTGAGAATGAATACCCCATTTGGAAGGCTGTCCATACTGTACTTCGTTAAAATATATAAATTCTTAACGTTTCTTGTAAAAAACATTAATTATTGTTAACATAAAAAATTAGGCTTTTATGCAATTTTATCTCTAATAATTACAATTTTTTTAAAACAAGTATTTATCCATAATTTCTTACTTTTATCAAACTTAATTATTAAGTAAATATATTAATAGTTTAAAAAAATTTTACACACAATCTTGTCCACAGAAATTAATTTATTTATTTGGTAAAATAACTACAATATATATGTCACCGGTTAAGGCATTTTCAAGTTGAAATATGAAAAAATTGTAGCTAATTGTAAAAATAGGACATTAACTAAGTACCACCAGTATTGATATATTGTTAAACTAATAATAATTAACAAGTTAATTAAAATGTAAAAATATAAAAAATTTAACAGGGGGTGTAGTATACAAGAGTATATGAATCTTGTTCGTCAAATCAGTATTGACGTATTGACGTATTGACTTCGTTAGTGCACTCTGGGAATATGGACCAATATATCAAATTTAACTCTATTTAATTATTAAGGTTACTAAATAACAATAACCTTAATAATTAAATATTAGAACGGCAAAAAGTAATAAATTATACAAGTATATTATTTTCTAGACAAAGTTATTCAGATTATGGGAATGCTTTTTTTAAACGTAATAATTAAAGGTAAAATTGCATAAAAAGTCGATTTCTTTTACTAATAATTAAATATTAATAATTTTTTTACGGGAAAAATAAAAAATTTATTTATTTTAACAATATATATATATATATATATATATATATATATATATATATAT